>JAJIYU010003156.1:0-28105 GCA_030144865.1 Tinospora cordifolia | reverse complement strand
ATATAAATAATATATATATATATATATATATTATTTATATTATTTATATTTAAATTAAAAATCTATATAATTTTTTAAATTTATGTAAAAAATTATAGTTTTAATCATTATTTATTTAAAAATATATATTTTTAAATTAATTATTTAAAATATTAATTTTTAAATATCACTAATCATTATTTTAAATAATTATTTAAAAAATTTATATTTATTAAATTTATTTATTTATTTTAAAAAATCATGTATTATATATTTTTATAAATAATGATTTAAAAAATTATTTTAATTTTTTAAAAAAATATTATTAAAATTTTGAAAAAAAATGTATTATATATACATATATATATATATATATATATATTAACTTAAAATATTTTTAATTGTATTTTAACTTAAGATAATTTTTTTATTTATAAATAAAAATAAATATATTTTAATTTTGTTATTTAACATATTAATTTTAAAATTATTTATTAATTTTAATTATTTTAAAATTTTAAAATTCTTCTTTATAAAAATTTATTATTATTATTATTATTATTATTATTATTATTATTATTATTATTATTATTATTATTATTATTATATATGTATTTATGTATGTTTGGGCAATGCAGGCTACAGCTCCCTATTAAAAAAAAAATTTATTATCAAGGGCTCGCTGAAATAAAATGATGTTACGTGGCGCCCAACATCATGCGGTCTAATGAGCACCAGATGGGCGCCAATTAGACCGCGTTGAAGACATCCCAAACTTTTAGGGTGTGTTTGATTGTTAAAAAAAATTTTTTAAGAAAATATTATTTTCTTAAAAAAAATTTATCTAGAAAATATTATTAAGAAAATTTTCTTGTAATTGTTTAGTTGGACATGAAAAATTTAATAAAAGTTAGTTATAAATAATTATTTTTTAAATTGATGTACAAAAAATTTATTTTCTAGCCCTTAAAGCTAAGAAAATTTTGGTAAGAAAATTTGTTGGCTTGAGAAAACATTTTAAAATTTTGTCTCACCATTTTTATCAATCAAACATAAGAAAATAAAAATTTCTCAAAAAAATCAAAATTTTCTCAAGAAAATTTTGATTTTTTCACTAATCAAACATAATCTTAGTTACCTTCTTGTGTATTTTTTTAAGGAACTGTTTAGTTGAGGAGAAAATTAAATATATTTTCATAATAATTTAAAAATTCTAAGAAATCTTTCTTTTTATGCTTAAGAAATTTTGAAAATAGCATATTGTAATAAAATATTTCTTCATGGATGTGTTTTCTCATCCACTCTTCTTTGTTGCGAGAATACTGAATTTTTAATATTAATAATAATGTTCATATTTGTATTTAATAATGAGAACTTTTAGATTTTTTTTAGTTTTTTGTTTTCCTAATTTGCATGATATAAGCTTAGTTGCAATCAAAAACATACCAACATCAACAAAGATCAACGTATATATGACCAGTTAAAAGATGTAACAAAGGAACAATTATAAAATAAAATAAAGAAAATAAACTTTAAATTAATATTTTAAAAGAAATCTAATTTTATTTTGTAGCATTACAAGTTTGGAGAATAATAATCCTCAACTCAAAAGGAAATCAGAATTATTTAATAAAATTAAAAAGGTTAATGATATGAATTGAATTATATTGAATTCTGAATGAACAATTACATATTACAAAGGACTATTTATAGTCGAATACAAGAGTAAAAAAGGAAAAAATAAAAAGATACATAAGATATTGTATAATCTTTATAATTAAATATAATAATATCTTATAATATAATATCTAAGATATAATATAATGATATCTAAGATATTACAATATAATATCTTATATAATAATATCTTAGATATATATAACAGTTAACACGAGCAAAGCACACAAAAAAAAAAAGAATGAACTCTCAATTAATTATTAATTCATTGATTAATTTATGACACTTAATTTATTATCAATTAGTCATTGTATTTACAGGATAATACAGATGTTTGTGATGTATATAAAAAGTATTACTTGCAAGCAGTTTGCTCTACGTGGGCAGAAGGAAAGTGTCAAGTGAAGAGGATTTATTACTATAATGCATGTTTAACAAATGACGAACATAGGAGTTTTTGCCTTGAGCAAGTAGAGGTAGATCAATAAGGGACACTTCTTAAATATTGGGGGCAATGAAAAAGTGATAGTATGTCATTGATATTATACTAAATATTTTTCATGCGATTTTATTATTATATTGATGAATTATAACTCCGTGCATGTTTGAAAAAACAAAATCAGGATAATCGAATGCAAAAAAAAAAGGTCTCCTATGACTAAGCGTACTTTATTTGTAAAACTAAATGGCATGAACATATTCACTAGGTCACGCACAAAAAGGTTATTGGTGATGATGGTAGTGCTGAAGTTATTATAATTTACATTTAAGATGTTTTTATTTATTAATTCATCAAGTTTAATTATCTTGTTTACTAGAGACATTTTAAATGTTAGGGCGTCTCCAATGCCTGAGCGCGCATTGAGCGCCAGCTCAGGCATCGGGGACACCACTGCATCATTTAACCAAAAAAAATTAAAAATAAATAAAATAAATAAAAAAAGGGCATTGAGCGCTCGGAACTGTCCGAGCGCTCAATGCCCAGAGGGGTTGGAGATGCTGAGGTGGCGCTCCATTGAGCGCCACCTCAGCGTCTCCAACCTCACATTGGAGACGCCCTTATATTATATGTAGTGTTTGACAAAGGAACATTTGTCTCATATTAAGAAGATGAATTGATAGAGTTACTAAAACTATCAGACTTGATAAACATAGACACTTTCGCATATGTGGTGTAAGTCCATCCTTATATAAAACCTAAAAGAGATTATCAGCCTATAAAATTAGAATTAGCGAGGAGCTTAGAATGGATTATAAATCTGATATTGATGACCTTAAAAGCTAGCCATATATGAAAATATATTTCGTATAATGCAATGACAAAGAGACAACCGACGTCATCTTGATTCAAATACTATTGAACAGGCAAATCTCATTTGATATGTTTTACTACTTGATTTAGGTTAGTTGAAAATGTATATAAAAAATATTAAAATGTAAGTTTATGATTAATAATTAAGAAATGAAGTTTGAAAATGATGTTAGGTCTACTTTTAGGGAAGCTTGCCAAATTTTTTACTTAACTATATTAAGTGTTAAGTGTTATATTGTAATTGTTATCTTAAACCAAATGACTATTTTTAAAATTTTAATTTTGTTTGCAAGCTTATAATAAAAGCTAAATGTTCATTAGAATTAGTTAATTGTTGAGTGTAGATTAGAGTTTAAGACTTTTTATGACTTGGACCTTAATTTTTATTTATTATTTTTTAGAAAAAATATTTTATTTAGTAAGGAGAGTTAAAGACGTCTGATGTAATTATTTTATTTACTCTGTTATAAATTGATACCATTTTTATAAATTTAATATTAATAAAATTTAAGATGTTATTCTATTTATTTATGAAAAAACTTAGAATATTAAACTAATTATGGGTAATATGTATAAATTGTTGGAAAATTAAAGTATGCATATTTAGTTTATTACAAAAATATATATATATTAGATTTAGTATATAATTTTTAGCTTTTAAAACAGTATTTAATGCATTTAAAACATTAGTGACAAGATATTTCCAATACAAATTAAATTTTAATTATTATTTTATTCCATGAATTAATTGTAACGAAACATTAATTTAATTGCAATTCGAAAAAACTATTTATGACATATTAATATTTATTTTGTAATAAAATATAATTTTCACTAATATTGTTTGTCACAAATTGGAGTTTTTGTAAAAATTAGTCATAAAAATATTTTGCACATCATAAAATATTTACCACATTTATTCTAACCCTTATAAAAGTATTTAAGGTGAATTAATGTCATTGTAAAATCGCTTATTTGCATCATTAGTATTTTCGTAAAATTCCGTAAAAACATATTTATAACACAATTAATTTTTTACAACATATTTGTATATGTCACGTCACATGTGTATGCACGTTACATATGATTAAACTCATATTTTGTTGGTGTAAGTGTAAGATTTTTGTTCGAGCTGTTAGACAATTGTTGCTCCTTCACAACGATCATACTTTATCATTAATTTTAATCATTTTCTAGTAGTAGCAAAGTAGGTTAACTCATTAATTTTAATCTAATATATAATTTGCAAATTAGTAACTTTTTTTTACTAAATAACAGTTGATTAATTTAAACGGAAAGGAGAAAGTAAAGAGTAGTTGCAAGTTAGTTTAATAATTACATATTAAGAAATATTGAGTAATTGTGGTTTAGTTTAAACAGTATTAAAAATTTAATTGTATAAAATAAGCAATTTGTCGCGCGCAATTAATTTAATGTTTGCTTTGCATTTCAAAGAACAAAAGAGAGGATAAAGGTGGAAGAAGTGCAAAAGTGATCCTGCAGTAAATAAATATAAATATATATATATATATATTTATATATGTTTGTGCGAATAAGAGAATTATATAATCATAATAATATTATGAGGTATTATCAGTAAAACATAAAAATATGAAACTACTGCAACTGGGTTGGACCCCATTTTACCAATTGTGAAAAAGATCTGTAGTGGTGGCCTCTTTTTTGGATTTGCTATATTTCTTTGTTGACTCGAAAAATAAAAGTTTAACAGAATCTTCTTTTATTATTCTTTTGCTGCCGAACTGTTAAAGCCGAGATCATTCATCTATTGATGTATCACCCCTTTGGCTTTTCTTATTTCATGCAATTTTATACACTTACCTGATTCCAAATCAATATATATATTTATATATTCATTGCCCATGCAGATGAAGGGGGAATATATTTTTCATCAGGATCCGTATGAGATCCGTTATATATATTTTTATTCCTTCCATATTCTTTCTTTTTTTAGCAGAAAATATTCTTTCTTTGGCGATGCTGGTTCTCCAACATTGAGATTAATCCCTTCGAAGTTTTAAGATTCTTTATAAACTTCTTTCGCCTAGAATTTACCGGAGACAAAGTTTGAACTTGTGATCAGGTCCCTTAATCCGTCTCCTCGGAATCTGAGTCATGTACCAACAAACCAACGAATAGTTAGTGAGAATATATTTATTTTATATTCTAACTTTAGAATTTATCATGAATAAGGTTAACGAGAAGTGAAGCCATAAAATACGGTCATGTTTGAGACAACTTTTTTTTTTTTTTTTTTAATAATAAATGACTTTTTTTTGTAATATTTTTGGCTTAAAATGTGTATTATTATCATGAATGGGCACAGATGTTTCTTGAGGAGCACTGAAAATTAACAAAAAGTTGAACGCAACCCCCTAAAAAGTGACCATTGCACTAATAATCTAAATATTCTAGGAGATCCAACGTGCAAGTGGATCTAAATTTGTATATATATATATATAAGTGATCATTGCACTAATAATCTAAATATTGTAGGAGATCCAACGTGCAAGTGGGTCTAAATGTGTGTGTATCTATATATATATATATATATATATATATATATATATATATTCGGTCAACGCTTTTATACGAGAGTCAAAGGAGGTTGATCAAAACAATGAACGTCAAGATTAAAGTAATGAACGGCTGAGATGATTTGTACAGAATTTGGGTGATCCGACTGGACATTTCACTAACTATGTTGACCATCATATTGATATATTTTTGGACCAATGTGCAACAATTTACTTTTATGTTCTTTTTTTTTTCCAGAATAAGACGGCCACAAAAGTTTGCCGCAAGTGGGTATTACTTTCTCGTCAGTATATTAATTAGTAAAAATAATTAAAAAAGAGGGAACGAGGAAGCTAATGTGTTTTCTCGCATCATAGTTCAGAGAAATTTTGTCCAGTTCTTACAAAAAAATAATAACAATAATTCAAACCTTAAAGTGATGCTACAAGAATAAATAAATGAAAAGTTGATGATGTATGAAATGATCGATCCACTCCACTCAATAAAATTAGTTTCATTGGTTGTTTCCTTAAAAGTTTTTATATTGTTTTTTTTTACTATCTCTGTTTGGACTGAAATATTTTAGAAGAAATGAATGAAAATACTTCTTTTATTTAAGAAGAATTATTTAAATGAAATGAAATGAAATATTTTGTTTTCAATAACTTCTAAAACATAAAAAATATGAATAATTTTATCTTTAAAGTGGTGTTAAAAGAGAATATGCGTCTACAATTATTAACAAGTAGAGAAAATTTTGAAAAGCAAATATTTAATTACTACATTTTTATAAATTTTTTTGTCTAAGACTTTTATTATTTATTTTATCAAGGAGAATGCTGATAATATTTATTGGACAACAACTTAAAATGCATATAATTTATTTGTTCAATAATTATAAACATAATCATAATAGTTACTTTATTATTTGTTTAATAGTGAAATAATTTTGAAGTTGCATTAAGTTTGCTTTTTCTTTTTTTTCGCCCTTGTATACGGTATGATGCGCACATGAAAATCGAAAAAATAAAATAAAATAAAAGATATGCTGTATGCGTCCTCTTATCCTTATCTTTTATGAAAAAATGACATCGATAGAATTAAAATAAGAAATACAAATCATGAGGCAATGCATAGGAGCTAAAGGGCGTGAAGGTGACGAAATAATGGACACCACATCCTCATAAACGTTGTGGTCACCGAGTGGACCATCACTACTGCCCATTCCTTCCTCTCTTCTAGCTCTTTCCTCGCAGCCCGAATTTTTGTCTATTTTATGTCCTTGGCTGACGTAAAAATGCGCACCTTTTTCCACTTTCCCATTTTTTCTTTTTCAAGCCCGGAGTCGGAGGGGCCCGAGACAGTCAAAACACTAAATCGTCAGCTGGCCAAGCCAAGTAATCCAAGCTGTTGTTGGACGCGTTTCGCAGCCGTGTCTCTCACTTTTGTGATGGACTTTTTATTTTTATTTTTATTTTTGGTGGAATAAGGGTAATATAAATTTAGGAATGACAATTCATGTCATCGTATCATAAATAAGTTATATCGTAAATGGGTCATGTCGTAAACGGATTGTGTCATATATATTGTAAACGGATCGTGTCATAAATAGATCGAATCGTAAATAGGTCGTGTCGCAATCGTGTACCTGTATATGACCTATTTAATTTTTTATAATCAAATTTTAAAATATTTTTTTATTATAAATATTAATAAAAATATAAAATATATTACAAATAAATTAAAATTTTTAAATATTATATCTAAAAAAAATAAATTATATTATCAATAAATTAATAAATATATTAATTTTAAATAAACTTATTTATAATTTATCTTTTAATTTATGCATAATCGTGTTAAACGTGTCATTTTCGAGTTTATTAGGTTAACTTGTTTATGACCCGCATTTAGTCGTGTCTAATCGTGTTTGACCTATTTTGACCCAAACCCATTTGTGCTAAATCCAAACCTTTTAACTTCGTATCGAGTTATCGTGTCGTGTTACAAATTGTCACCCCTATGAAAGTCTAAAACCTACAACGGTATATATGTTAAAATACCCTTCTAATAAAAATATGTAATAAAAATTTAATTTAATTGTGGCTTATTTCAAACTGTCCACCTATCAAACCTTTTCAAAAAAATTGTCCAATCACAATAATCTTAATATCCAAGTTTAGGTGTAGTATCGTAATTATTTTGTACAAACCAAACTATATTTTGTATATTTAGTTAATTAAATGCTGAACGCTCTTTCCTTATCTCCAATCACTACCAAAACACCATTGCTTTGGGACAAAATATCTTAGCATTGCTTCAACCCTACATCATGTTAATGTGTCATCATGAAATCATAGTGAATAATACCATGTCATCTATGGTGCAATATTATTTATCGTACTAAAATAATGCAACTTTTTTTATAAAAAATATTTTTTGAATGAAAAAATAAAGTAAATAGATTAGAAAATCAATTATTATTTGGTGTTAATGTAATTTTATAGACAGTCGTGTCTATGGCCACTTCAGATTTTACATAAGAAAAATAAATAAATAACTTGAAAAAGGGGAAAAAGTAAACAGAAAACTCAATGTTATTTAATAAAATAAGAACAATCTATAGTTGTATCAGAGATTGTTTTTTTTTTTTAATAATTTCGTTACTATAAAAAATTATAGATGATAGACATTCCCCCTATTAAATTAGGTAACACTTTTTGTGATTAAAATTTATTTTTTGATTAAAGATATTCTAAAAGAAAAAAAAATTGCTAATTAGTGGAGAAAGAGTTAGTCTACTTAAAAATTTATTACAAAAGTATAGTTTCTATATTTCATAATTATTAAAAGCCCTTTATGTTTTTTATGACCTCAATGGCAGCAGACAAACCTTGAACCGTAAAAAAAAGTAAAAATTTGATTTCATTATCATAGGAGAAGCATCATTATTTATGACTGAAATCAACATATATATACATTCAATACCATTAATGGTGTAGTCTACGTGTAATTATCGTTTTTATAGCTAAATTAACAATTTATATTAATACAAATAAATTAAGATATTTTTCTTGTAACTATCAAGGACCTAAACACAAAAAAATTAAATTATTTTTAATTAAACACGAATTTTCAGATCTAATTTCAGATTAAGACAACGATTAGGGTTGGACACAAACATTTTTATGAATTTTACTGTATAAATGTCTCCGTCCATGACATGTCAGTACAAATGAATAGTATTTTGTCTAACTTTGTTTCATTAACCGATAATTAACTACGATTATTTTAAGGTAAACACACATTGTATCCAGAACCAAAATAAGTGACATTGGTAACGTCCCCCAAGAAAAGCAATTATATTCATAATTAAGTCAATTTTTATTCATTTGTCCCTAAGCTCTCTTCATTGCTAATTGACAAATCTTACAATATATATATATATATATATATATATATGTTAATAATTGTACTCAGTTTGAGCTAATCAAGTCGCCACGCGAGGGCCCAGCTGCATCATTCCCGTACTCCCCGCGCCTATGTGCCACGCTTCTCCCTCTCACCCTCTGCGCGCCACATCACACCCAACCGACAATTGCCCGTTGACTCTGACCCCTTCAATCCCCTACTGGGACAGTGATCTCCTGACGCTACGCTACGGTACAAAAGCTTTTCGTCAGCAGTAAATCTCCATATATTTTTTCTATTTCCCACGTATTTATCCAAAAAATAACAATTTATTAAAGCAACCCTTTTAACACATTCATCATCTTCGCCGTTGAAACGAAGAAGTAAATCAATAGCGTTAAATTGAAGAACGAGCGTTGTCACACCGCCGCGTGTCCGAGTTACGTGGAAGACTCCAGCTTTGGTGGAGAGAGGAAATATAATAGTGTGCGACGTGAAGCACGGAATCGTTTTGTTGGTAATTGGTTTGTTAAATTAATTTATATTTTTTTAATAGCAACTAGTACAACAGATTCCACGGAAAAATGGAATCACAGTCCGCCATTATTATCTCTATCTGAGCCACCGGCTAGAACAGTGCAGAAGAAGAGAGAACGAAAGAAAGAAAGAAGGAAAGAAGGAGCTGAAATGTCTGAAGAGGAAGGAGAAATAGCGAAAGCCTCGAGAGAGAATCAATCGACGGCGGAGAGATACGGACTGATGGATCTCGATCTTGATTTCGATTCGTGGCCGCCGTTCGATCAATTCCAGTGTGTTACGAATCCTGCTTCGAGTTTTCTGGTTTCTTTGGCGTCTTCTCCTCCGAATCCTCCGTTGCAATCGTCGTCGGAGCAGGTGTGTTCGCCGCTGTGGGTTTTTTCGGAAAGAGATGAAGAGAAAGTGGACGACAAGGCCACTGCGTCTTCTGTGGAAGGTCGGAGACAACAGCCTGAGCGACCGATATACATTTCTTGTATGTGCGTCGCGGTTTGGTGTTGATTTAGATGCCGTGTTCGTTAATCTGCTATCCTCTAAAGAATATGACTTCATGTATTGTTTTCATGTTGAGTTTTTGCAATCTGCGCGGCTGGGATTGGCTTTTTTGTTTTTGTTCAAATGTCCTTTTTTGTTTTAATTTTTGTGAATTTGCATCTGTTATTGCAGGAATTCTCCTCTGAAGCCGTAGTGATCATTTTCAATTTTTTTTTTTATTATTTCTTCTAAATATTTGCTATTTTGGAGATGATTTACATAAAGTTTTGCTGGATTCAGTTTCTTATTACAGCGCCTGGAATGTATATTTTTATTTATTTTTCTTTTATCAGTAGCAGTGCCAATTTTCCGGTTAGTTCCTTTGCTATTCGATTGGTTTCTACTTATTTGTGATTGATGTTCTTCCACATATATCTGCTGTGCTTTTTCTTGCTTATTTTGCTATCTAGATAATGAATACTTTGGTAAATGGTCAGAATTTACAACTTATGTTGGTCTATCTCGTTTAGTAAGCTTGTTTGATATGTGCTATTTGGAAAATTTCTTTTCTTCCTAAAAATTTTGTGGATTTTTCTTGCTTCTGTTCACCTAGAATTTTGCAAAATTCCAGGTAGTACGAATCATATACCCGGCAACCTTGTTGCTTACGAGGAGAAGAGAAGGCTCTGTTCGGCACCTGTGGGAATAAGGCTAATGGAAAAACAAGATGAGTCTTGTGCAATAAAAGAAAAGATGATGCAGGCACTTCGTTACGTCAAGGAAACAATGGAACAACAAGCTCTGGTTCAGGTTTGGGCACCCGTAAAGAATGGAGATCGGCTTGTACTCACAACTTCTGGGCAACCCTTTGTTATTGATCCACAAAGTAATTGTCTTCTTCATTATAGGACAATTTCTTTGACATACAATTTTTTTGTGGACGGAGAGACAGAAGGAGAATTGGGACTCCCTGGCCGTGTTTTCCGGCAGAAGTTGCCAGAATGGACTCCAAATGTCCAGTATTACAGCAGGAAAGAGTTTCCACGGCTCACTCATGCTCTGCATTACAATGTTCAAGGTACCTTAGCTTTGCCGGTATTTGAACCCTCTGGACATTTCTGTGTTGGAGTGGTTGAGCTTATAATGACATCACAGAAGATAAACTATGCTCCAGAGGTTGATAAAGTCTGCAAAGCTCTCGAGGTTGGTTATTTCTTTGATTCCATTAGGCTTTGTTCATTTTAAAATAGGAAAGGAACCATCAGGTCCTCTAAAAAAATTACAGAAATTGTTAGTGGATGTCCTATGATAATCTATTTAATCTCGAGGTTGGTTATTTGATAATCTGCAAAGAAAGACAACAGGTAGATCAGTTGGGAGACTACCGATGCTGTGAGGAAAATTAATCCATTTAATCCACTAAAGTGGGAGGAAGGTGATTGGGCAAGCAAAGCAGAAAGGTTGAACCATATATTAACCAAGGGAGTCTGCTCATGTTTTAACATGTAATGATACATAAGCCATGAAAGTCACTTTGCCTGCATTGTAAAAGAAATGTAACATGTTTGATTCTTATGAAAGTAGGTTAGTAGCATTTGGAAGTAAGAGTTAACTTAAAAAAGGTAGTCCCGTTCAGAGTGCATTGTCGTTCACAGTGATCCCATTACTGAAGAAGAAGAAGATCTTGACTCTTGAATTTGAATACTGCTATTATTATTATAAACAATTTTGTAACTATTATCATCGCGCTGACTATTTCTCCCCAAGGCATGAGTGAAGTGTTTTGGATAATTTTATTAAAATCATAGTCAGATCTCATTTTTTCTTCTGTTCCAGAAGCATGTTCATTTTGACTAATATGTCAGTTTTAGTAGGTTTTGGAGCCTTGTAACTACTATCCCTATGCATGGTGCACAGTCCGATCTAGGGAGGCAAGATCTGAATCTGCATTTTGTGATACTTTGAATAGTACTTCATATCCAGGCATTTAGTGTCTTTGATTTTGATTCTAGAGAAGTAACACATTTCTTTTTGTTATGTTATCTCAATTGCAAAGAACTTCTCTATTTTCTAGTTTGTACCATGAAGTGCATTATAGCATCGTTAGTTTAACTTTGTGGCTTTATTGATAAAATCAGCAAGGACATTACTCAGAGCACTTGAATGCATGTCAATTAGTACTATTAAAAATGCCAGCTATCATTATTTTATCATTTAGGCATGGTTTTTCTGATTAGCAATTTTGTAAATTTAAATTTACTAGCTTCAGTCAATGACCTATTGATTGTTCAAGGCATAGCAACCTATGGGATAAATTTTATATGTATCTTTCGTGGCATTTGGACCTTGATCATTGATTTATGCTGCCAATTGTAGAGCCCAGTTTTGGCTGCTTGCATGCTAGACTTGGTTTGCATTTTTTGGGTTGATGTGATTGGTCATAAACTTTCTTTCTGTGACTCATAAGATTACAATTCATTGACAGTTCTTCAGTAGATAGGCAGAAAAAAAAAAAAAATCAAATTTCATATTCTGACTTTATTATAAAAGAAAAACTAATGAGCTTAATACTGACTATTTTTTAATCTCTTCCATCCTGTCTGAAACCCTTTGTAATTTTGCGAGTAACCGCTTTCCTCCTAGTAAAATTCCTTTCCATGATGTAAATTTTATTCCCTTGCAGGCAGTGAATCTGAAAAGTTCTGAAATACTAGATAATCCACATTTTCAGGTCAGTGAAACTGTTACTTACAATTTTTGTGATGAGAACTGCATTTCGCTCACTGCTCTCATGTATGTATTTTGCCATATGTTTATAACATCAGCTTTGTAATAAAGGTCGTCAAAATGCCCTGGCTGAAATCTTAGAGATATTGACTGTAGTATGTGAGACTCATAAAGTACCTCTGGCCCAGACCTGGGTTCCATGTCAGCATCGCCGTGTTTTGGCCTATGGAGGTGGTGTCAAGAAGAGCTGCACTAGGTTTGATGGAAGCTGCATGGGGCAAATCTGCATGTCAACTACTGATGCGGCATTCTATGTTGTAGATGCTCACATGTGGGGTTTTCGAGATGCTTGTGCAGAACATCACCTACAGAAGGGACAGGGTGTGGCTGGGAGAGCATTTTCATCACGCAGATCATGCTTCTCCAGCAATATAACCAAATTCAATAAAACTCAATACCCCTTGGTACACTATGCTCTTTTGTTTGGTTTAACCAGCTGCTTTGCTCTTTGCTTGCAAAGTACATATACTGGAAGTGATGATTATGTCCTAGAGTTCTTTCTGCCGCCTAGCATTGTCGACTTCAATGAGCAGAAATCCCTTTTAAATTCCCTTCTGACCACGATGAAACAACATTTTCGGAGTCTAAGGTTTGCTTGTGTAAATCAACAGGAAGGGGAAAATTCAATTGAGGTAATCAGTGGCCATATGGATGATAAACTTAATTCAAAAGTTGAAAGTGTTCATATATCTCCCGAAGATAAGTCATCACCGGGATCAAATGGTTTACCAGACAATGGATTGCCAATGGAATCAAGTTCAATGGAACAATTCATGGTGGTGTCTGAAGGTCGCAAAGATGGGGAAGGTCTTGCTTGTAGAGGTGGAAGCCATTCTGCGGCTTCCTCTGATGTCAAAGGCACAAGAAAAACAGTGGAGAGAAGAAGAGGAAAAGTTGAGAAGTCAATAAGCCTGGAGGTTCTTCAACAATATTTTGCTGGGAGTCTTAAAGATGCTGCAAGAAGCCTTGGTGGTAAGCTTGTAAGCTTTCAAGCGTAGTTTTTTAAATTGTCTCCTTGATAAAATTGACATATTGTTGATAAGACTGCATACTTGTTTCATGCATGATTGCTTTCCAACTTTGGCACTGACTAAATGGCGCAATCTCATCAAGAATTTTTGGTTTTACAGTTTGCCCAACTACCATGAAACGAATCTGCCGACAGCATGGTATTTCCCGGTGGCCATCTCGCAAGATTAACAAGGTTAATCGTTCTCTCTCCAAGCTAAAGCGTGTGATTGAATCTGTTCAAGGTGCCGAAGGAGCATTCAGTCTGACTTCTCTTGCTGCGAGTCCACTACCAGTTGCTGTCGGTTCCATTTCTTGGCCTGTCAGCTTGACTGGAACTAAAGAACAAAACTCGCTTTCTGGCCTGCACAGACAAAAGGAGATGGATTCAGCAATACTTGCTGTGCCAAATGGTGAAGGCCATGGTAACAGACATAACCAAACACTTGAAGGGGATGATCTGTTAGTTCATCATCATAAGATAGTTGATGTGAAAAATAGGTGCCTTCCAGTGTTTCATAGGGCTCGCAATGGTTCTGAAACAAGAAGTGGCTCAAGAGAGGGAAGCACAGAGACTCATACTTCTCATGGTTCATGTCAAGGTAGTCCTGCAAATGGAGCCACCACAACAAATGATGTTTTCCTTTCTTCTATTCAGGAACAAGCTGTCATTGTCAATATGGGTGGTGCCTTGGGCTTGAGGGTCGAGCCAAATGTAGAACTAGACTCATCCATTGCATGCTTAATTCCTGATGCTATTGTCACAGAACGACCACCACTAGCATATGGTCCAATGCTAAAGGAGGATGCTGGAAGTTCACAAGATCTGAAAAACCTTGGCTTTGCTGATGAAGCTCCTCAGCAAGGCTTGATTTCTAATCACACACCACCCCAGCCGCCACATTTTACTGCAACTCAAGACATGACAATGAAGGTGACTTATAGAGAAGACATTATAAGGTTTCGGCTTTCTATATCTTCTGGTGTTGTTGATATGAAGGAAGAAGTGGCAAAGAGGCTCAAGTTGGAGGTGGGCACATTTGATATCAAGTATCTAGACGATGATCATGAGTGGGTCTTGCTAGCCTGTGATGCAGACCTTCACGAGTGTATGAACATCTCGAGATTGTCAGGCAAACATGTGATCAGACTTTTGGTACAGGACATAAATGCCACCTTGGGAAGCTCCTGTGAGAGCTCAGGATAGCCTTTCCTAAAACCATAAAATGAAAGGAAAAAAAAAAAAAAGAAAAGAATTCCTGTAAGCTTTTCATGCAATAC
The DNA here is from genome assembly GCA_030144865.1 of Tinospora cordifolia. Taxonomy (NCBI): domain Eukaryota; kingdom Viridiplantae; phylum Streptophyta; class Magnoliopsida; order Ranunculales; family Menispermaceae; genus Tinospora; species Tinospora cordifolia. The sequence goes on along the minus strand of JAJIYU010003156.1, from coordinate 13,101 downwards.
TTCTTGGCAGGTGAAACTGTAGATTTTTTAGTCCAAGAACCTGCCTTTGTACAAATTTTCCTTTTGAGTTATAGGCAGATCCAACCAGTTTTTCTTCTTCATTTGATTTCATATTTGTTTATTATAGTGGAATAAATGATAGACTGCCTGAGCCAGCCATAGCTACAGTGGAATGCATTAACTGAAAGGGATGCAACTTTTGTGACTTTTACCTATTTATTTTTGTTTACCAGTTCTTTTCACATCCTCCCCCCCCCCCTTTGGGCTTGCTTAATCCTATCTACATGTAATTGGGTTTCCCTTTGGGCTTGCTTAATCCTATCTACATGTAATTGGGTTTTTTTTTGTTTTTTCTCTATTTCCGATTTTCCAATATATATGGGTCATGTCAGAGGTGTACGGGTTGTTCCAGGGTTAAAGTACGAGAGAAGTGTTTGATAAAAGGACAAGTAAATGGCTGTACGTTCAGGCTTGAACTGAAAACCGGGTGATAATTACTACATTTCAAGCATTTTGACCTGGTTGTGATAAACGTAAGTGTCTCCAATTTTTAGTTGAGTGTGGATATTAGATAAAGTAATTTTGGCGCCTTTGCCTGGAAGTATTTTGTCAATGACATAAAATACCAAATAGACTTAGTTCTGGTTTGAATTTTTTGTCTTCATGTTTAATATTCGTATTATCTTGAGTCAGATCCATTTTTTTTTATTTTAAAGGGTCATTTGGTAGGTAGAATTGGATAAAAATTATTCTATTTTATTTTGGGTCGACCAGCTTGCTCTATGATTGTAAGATAAAATAATTTTTACTAAACTTGTAATATTCTATTCCAAGTTATCTAATTTTATTTCATTATATCATATTTTTTTATTCAATCTAATTTTATCCTATTTTATTATATAAAAATAATTTTATCTTATTGTGCGCACCAAATACACCCTAACAATCAAGTAAGGGATAATACAAAAAAATTTTTATGGAATAATCTTATAAGTTGCAAGCCACTCCTACTTATTTAATAAAAGAATAAGAGTCACACATGTAAAGGAGATGCTTGTATAATACATGACGAAATTAGATAATAAAATGTAGGTGCAAGATGCCATGTTGAAGAATGTTGAAACTGAGGATGCAATCCAAAAATCTTGAGGTACAATTTGGGTAACTAGCAAGAAAGCTTGTTCCAAAAGAAACTCAAGGAAATTTTCCGAGCACTATTGAAGTCAACCCAATAGATGAAACAATTGAGGATGCTCCTTTAATAATACAAGAGCAAGAACAAGGACAATTCAAGAGGCTGAAGAGGATCAAGTCAAACCAATTCAAGCACACAAGCACAAGAAAAGGAAGAGTTAGAATACGATAGAAGTGTGTTCAATTCAATGGAGAAGTATACTGATTATGAGGATAGAGTCAGAGGAGGCACTTACAAGAGCACATCAGTTTATGATAGATTTACTTGTAGCTTGCCTACGCCTAGAACTGAAAGTCAACCAGTGCTGGAGAGTGTCCGCGGGATCACACATTCTTGGTTTTTAAATATTAACTGCACTTGTGGGTTGTGGGTAGTTGGAAAAAATGGAAGGAAAATTTTTTTAAAAAATATATTTTAAAAAGGGAAACCAAGGATCCAAGGCCATATTTAAGTATTATTTCAACTTGAAGCTTACAGCCACAGGTCAGTGATCCTTTACTGATATGTAATTCGGTTTCTTCGAAGGATAATACGATGGGTTCGCTCCAAAGAAAGTGAAAGTTTTGGTTGGCACCAAACGCAGATTGAAACAGTTACGCAGAAACCGATGAACATTGATCCAAAACCACTGTCAGCTGCAAAATCTTCCAATAAATGGAGAAAACATTTATTGATGTCAAGACTAATAAAAACAATTCTCAGCTCCTACTTTGATTTTCTTTTCTGTTTTTTTTTTCTTCAAACAAATTTAATCCTTCATCTATGCACAATAATGGTTGAAAAGAGTATAAACAGCGACTATGAAACTGTACAATTCTATCACCATCCCTTTTGTTACAAAAAAAATAAAATAAGAAAAGATACATTGGTTTGATTCTACCACAGCTGATTCCTGAAGATCTCACTAACAAAAATATTCTGGGCCTGGCTATTAGTCGTCTTGCCTCACTGCACAGATACAGGGCCTGGATTATTTGGCAGATAAGCTCCAAAACCATCTCTTCAAGAAGCTTTTTGGCTGCGAGCTTCAATTTTTTGTTTCTTTTTTCCTTTGATCATCAATTCTCTACGTGAAGGTCAGGACTTTTTCCCAGTAAAAGAAAAGGCCAACAATGCATGGAGCTTTAGCCTTTGTCATGGGCCAATGCAAATTGCACAATAGATCAATTTCATCATTGCAAGGTGTCCACCCAAAGAATTATCAAGAAAAATTATCAGAACAACTTTTGATCTCAACTGGGGAAGAAAATGATTCAGTCCTTCAGTCCTTTTCATTTGTTAGAGCGAATTCTTTCATTCTCTGCTTGAGGTTCTGCAAGTAGATGGTTCCAACAACATGATATGATAAGGCCACAAAAATGGGGAAATGAAGAAGAGGAAGATAAGTTCTTTTCAAAAAAAAAAAAAAAGAAAAGAAAAAAGGAAGAGGACAATAAAGGGCAAAATCGCACCCAAAAGAGGGGGAAAAAAAACTATATAAGCACAAAGAGAGTTAAGAATGTTAGATATAGTACTTACCTGCAATTCCTCATGGAGCACAATAAATATCTTCTTCAACCGTTTATGCGTCTGCATTGTTAGGCCATGAGATTACTAAAAGAATTAAAAATAGTTAAAAGGGGGGGAAAATGGAAACAAAAAAATTAAAGAACCCCAGATTGCCCAGCTGGACCAGCTTGGAATGTTATCTAAGGATGCGTCCACTACCACCAGGAATTTATTTTATATAACTGCCAGTATTGTAAAAAGGATCTATTGCAATTTTCATAAGTACCCCTTGAGTTTAAAAAACTTAAGAACGAATTAAAAGATAAGTAAGAGACAGTAACAAATTAGTAATTTTCCTGTAACATGCATTCTTTGACAACAAGTTGGTAAGTGCCAAACTATTGCAAAATATGATTAAAATTCAGATAAATAAAGAAATTCACTACCTTTCCACATTGACGATACTTTTCTTTTAATTGCTCCAATATGTTGAGATACCGGTCTGGATCTCCATCTTTAGCAAGTTGAAGGTCACGGCCAAGTTTGCTAAAGTCATTCCTGAACCATAAACTTATGGCTTAGGATAGCACTTTCACGAATCTAAGAAGTTAATGGAGCAACACACACATAATATAATACACAAATTTAATTATCAAGCAAAGAAATTAGTCCAGTACCTGTAAGTTTCTAAACTCCTGTTTAGAGAGCAGTAACTATCATATTTCTCAAGGTACTCTTGCACATATTCTTTGTACCTGTAAAAGGTCATAAAGTAAAAACTTCAAAACATTTTGACAAGATGCACAAAGTATAATAAGGTACAACCCTATTATTAATTTTACATGCTAGATTAAAATTACTTACTGTGACATATCCTTTATGGGTCCCTTGAGCTCTGGTTCATCCTTTTCAAACTTGGAAAATGAACTGTCATTGTCTGAGGAAGAATCCCTCCTTTTTGAACCATTATTGGTGTTTTGCATTCCAAAGATGTCTTTCTTTCTCCCATTTACCTCGGTCAATGAATTGGATTTAAGGGATTTACTATCTTTGCTGCTGTTGAGACCAACTGTTCGTACCTCACGTCGCGGTTCATCCTGTTGAGGTACATTAGCAGGAGCCTTCTTTTGGGTGCTCCCATGACCTTCCAGACCAATCACCTGGTTTCTATGTGCCTCATTGTTCCTTGCTCTGATTCCCACTTCTGATGATTTGTTTAGCTGTGAACCAGCTTCAGAGCCAGCATGATCCAGCCTTGGAAACTGCTGAGCGTCAGTAAACATCATTCTTTGCTGAGGCGTAGTTGATTCGTCATTATCATCTTCAGTGACTCTCTTTCGTAGTGAATCCTCTTGGTTACTTGGAACCAAGGAATCAGGTGAGAATTTCCTCCTCGAATCTTGAACAGTCATACCTGCAGTTCTTCCTTTATTTGAATCAGAATTCAAGTTATCCAATGAAATTGATTTGTTCTCTGAAAGTCTAAAAGAGCTTTTTTTCTCCATTTTTTTTTTGACACCCAAAGCCTCCTCATTTTGAACAGGTTCACGAAGTTCACCTAATTCCAAATCTGAAAGTTCTCTTTGTAGAACTCTCCCATTAATCATCGGGGATCTGTCCACATCAGTTCTGCTATCTTCCTTGAGGTTTGGCCCCATACGCAAGTTTGCCATCTGGCCAACATCCTTAAACTTTCCAAATTGATCACCTTGCTTTCTGTATTGTGGTTTGAGCGGCCCTGATGATTTCTCTCCAACATTAACTGGCCTAACATTATTAGCTAGTGATTTCTCGTGTGGATTACCATCTTCATCCTGTATTTCTCTGTTAACTTTATCTGTGGCTGTAGAAAATTTTTCATTCACATGTGTGCTCCTCAAAGTAGACCCATCTTCACCCATGAGACTCAAACTCCTTTCAGAGTGTTTGACACCTCGAACAGAATTCTCAACATGTTTTCTGGGTCTCCCCATCATCTCAGAATTACTATCTCGACCAACAAAATCTGCACTCCTTTGACCTGCCTGATGAACACCTGAAACAGGTTTTCCAGGCATATCTACGCCATGTCCTCTTTGCAAACTGGAATCTCCAGTTCCACCTTTTCCAACTCTATTTGTCATCCAATAGTTGTGATCCTTATGCAGGTTTTGATCAAATTGATCAGGAGATAAATAGAGTGGACTCCCTGAATAAGCAGCTTCCTTAGTTTTCATTCTTCTAGCACTTTCAGGCTTCTCATATTGACCTCTTTGATCAGAATTTGTTTTTGATTTGGGTTTTAATAATTTACCAGAACTGTCAGAAGGTTCAAGAAATTGGCCTTCCCTCTTATCAGCCCTTTCATCGACAAAACTTCCAACAGAAAACTGTTTCTGCTCTCCTATATTATTTTGATCTGGGGAGAAGGTCAAAGGCTCTTGTAATGTTCTTGAGGTTGCTTTGGTAGGAGCTGAATCAGTCATATCGACCATTTCAACATCATGATCACCATCATGCAAGTCTTTTGCAGTTTCATTGCCTGCATATATTTGACCATCTTGTTTGTTTTCATCAAACCCATTCTGCTCAAGCTGTTTATTGTTTCTCCATGCATCAGGTGACATGGAGAAACCTGGCACAAGGTTCTTACTTTGCAGTTTATGTTTGGCTTCCCCTTTGTCATCATCACTTGTCATGATATCCACATCAACATCGGAACCTTCATTGTTGCTGGAAGAAGCATCACTCTCACTGTCGCTACTGCTCGCACTCCCACTTCCTGCAGGACTTCTACTCTGGCTTCCACTCCCACTTCCACTATCACTATCACTGTCACTGTCACTGTCACTGTCACTTCCACTTTCACTGGAGCTGGCTGCACGCCCATCACTATGATCAGAGGCCTTCTTATCACAAAAAGGATCTGGAGACTCATGCTGCATAACAATCTTCTCTATCTGATTTGATTCTTCTGGTTTGGGACTTGAGACAGACTGCCGCTCAAGTTCATCTCTTGTTACCTTCTCCAAAATGGATGTCTGATACTGGGCATATTCTGGAGAACTGTACAATTTACAAGCGTTCTTATCAGGACAAAGATACTTTCTAGCAAGTGGCACTATAGCGGTGTTTGAAATAATTTATGTGCAATATGCTATCCCTTGATCAACAAAACTTATATCAAGCTTTTCCATTTTAAGTTAAGCAGCAAAGTTCTTGTACAAACTATAAAGCACCCAAGGAGACCAAATCACCAGTTAAAAACAAAATATTGCCACCAAAAGGGAAGTGTACAATTTGTTACTTAAAATCCACCACGTTCATCCATGGATGGCACTGTAAACAACCAATAAATTGTTGCATGAAAATATACAACTCAAATCAGGCAAGCCTTTTTTCCCAACTTAATGAGGTCTCTTACATGAATCTCCCTTACTCCATTTTATTATATTAGGATTAAGGAACAAATTTTGTGTTATGTTTTTTATAGCTCATCATATATTTAGGTACCTCTAATGATGTTATTTTAGGTCTAAAACCTTCTCAGTTATTACCTAACAACTAATACATCATCAACTGCTGTCTCATAAATCTTTTACTCCGATGAAAAAAGGGGGCCGACTCCAGGTAGTCGAGAGAAGGCTTTGTCAAGTTGAGCTGACTTGAGTTATTGAAAAAAAATTACCAAATTAACTTAATTTTGGCACTGAAAGTCGCGCTATCAATAGACCAGCCTCAAAATATCAACTACTACGTTCAAAACACATACATCTAAGATTAATTGCAGAACTAGAGGGCAAGTTATACACATACATTTTAGAGATGAAAAAAAAAATGGAAAACTAGATACAAGAAGCAGCAACATGTTATTAAGGGAATGAAGTCTGTCAGCTAAGTAGATAGAGTTGCACATATCCAAAAATCATAGCTTTGTGCTCTGGCCCGCTAAAATCAAGAGTTCAATATGAGGAGTTGAAAATATCATGCATAGCGAGTTAATCCTAAGAAGAAATGAATGAAAAACCAACCAAAACCATATTTTCTATAAGGACTACTGAAATCGTAGTGATCCTCCAGTTTGGTTCCCACAGGAAGATCAATGCTAGAATTTTTGGAAATAAGGTTTTGCATCCATTTGTAGGGTCATTTTGCTCATTTCAATTATCTGTCATAGCTTGGCAATCATGCTTTCTTGTTCTCCTATACACTAACATAGGTACTCATAATAGTCTCACTTGCACTCCCATCAACGTCCCAAGAGGAAAGATTATAAATTAAAAAAAAAAAAAAAAAGATCACAGACATTAGCATGGTAACAAAGTGAATACAGGAATTACAAGAACAAGGTTAAACTATTATCATCAGCAATATATAATAGGTACCTTCCACTTTCAGATGGAGGCTTCTTGAGGCTTTCTAAGTCGATCCCTGGTCTCAAGATATACCTTCCTGGGGCTTGGAAATTCGCAATCTGAATGATCAAAATAAAATAAGAATAAAATTTGCAAACAATCTCACAAAAAAATTAATTGAACATTTTGGAAACTACCTTCCTGACAATAGGGTCAATTTTCTTTGCACAGTTAGGAACTGTATCCCCAATTGCTTTTTCCAAGGCCTAGAAAGCATGAAAATGCAAAACCATATTAACAAGATTTCACAAAGAAGATTGAAATATCAACAAGAATTCAACCCATCAAATATACTGAAATAATCCATGAAGAAACTACAGGAAAGAGGGTACACTGATCAGCAAGATAAGATTCCTAAGAATATTCTCTTGCCTTCCAAGGAGTTATAAGACAAAGCCACATTTTGGCATTGAAACGTTACAAAGTTTCTAATATACATCTTGAACAAATAAGTAGATAATTTAATATTTTTTATAATTTAATATTTTTTTTCATTAGAATGAAAGAAAAATTTGTAACCATTCACCAAAAGTAATTTAATGACTTAGTCCAAGTAAACTACATACAAGGAAAATCTAATCCCATTGATATAGTAGCTACCTTGAGGCTCATTCCCTTTGGGTTTTCCAGCAGTAGATTAATCAACATACTCTGCAAATCCATTGATGATGTGCCTGAACTCCTTTTATTTCCAATTGGCACATTTGCTTCTACAGCCCTGGTGGGCATTTCTTTCTCAACAATGGTGTTTTCATCCTTACTTGTCATTTGGGATGCAATTACTTCCTCAGCTCCAGGCTGACTCATGGAATTCCCAGTTCCAAGTGGAGAAGCTGATGCAGCCAAATTCTCTACTGGAGATGGCACAGGTGAGACTGAAAGCCTACCCTTTGAAGGGGTTGTTGAAGATAATCCCACCTTAAAAGCAGATTTGTGGGCAACTCCAGCTGATGCAAGATGATAAGTGGCAAAATATGAGACAAGTGCCAGAGAATAGTAATAAAACATACAAGATACACTCAAGGTGACCCCCAAGCACTTGAGGTGCAAGCCATGGCACACCCTTGAGTAGGACAGACTTGAGTAGTACAAGGTGCAAAAATGTATAGAACCTATTTTATCCAGTCTACCAAACTAAGCCTTTTTCCCAACTAGGTGGGGATGACTATATAAAAAATATTGTGTATTCTTTAAAATAAAAAAAAATAAAAGTAAAGTCAATTTTTTATTAGGAACATCTCCATAACGAATAAAAATATCTAAATGAAAAAAAATTAAAGTAATAGAGTTGTTTGCATGGTTGAATTGTTATTACAGTAAGTATAAAATAAAATTGATATTAAAAATTATGACCCATGAGCATAGCCATTCAACTCCAAAAAAAAAAAATGTAGTGTATAAATATGTACAGCACATCACAATTTTTTAATAAAAGTGTAATTATAATTAAAATATAGATTGCAATTACAATCAATTCTTTAAGAATTCAATAATTGGAATGTAGGAGGCATTTGTAGTAAAGGACCTTGTTGAAGAGCAAAGGGCGAAAACTTGAATCATTCATTCTTAACGGATCCATAAGAAGTGATCCTTTTACTTATTTTTTTAATCATGTCCTAGTGGCGACCAAAGATCTTGCTGACTGGGCAAAACAACACAAAAAGGTTCCCTTTTGAATGGCCCAATCAAAACTACCCAATTGGACTATGTGAGGGAATAGAGAGAACTGCCTTTAAAAAGAGAGGAAAAAAAAATAGGGAAAATGGTCTAGGCACATACAAAAGAGAACTTGGCAAGTACAACTCAAGCATGCACCTAAGATTGACTTGCACCTAGGCCGAGGCACATTAAAGCACATGCTTGAGTTGGATTGCAGGTGCATCACCTCAAGGTGCTAGCAAGGCAAATCCTTAGACACACCTTTACATCACTGTACAAAAGTAATTTAACTACATTTATATTCAAAAATGAAAGAATAAATATAGCTTAAAAACAACTAAAATGGGGCATAAAGCAGCATTCATATAATTAACCTATAACATATCCCCATTACCTTGAACTGGTTCAACTTTCCGTTTTTTGAATGCAGGCTCGTGCTTTTGTTTGAAAGGAAGTCTCCTTGTGTTCACTATCAACAATACATTGACAAGATATGAGTGCTCCAGAAAATAAATGAATAATCATTTGTATTGTGAAAGTGAAAATGCAAATCTTGACAGGTGATGATGGTTTCAAATTGAAAACCAAATTGTCCATAGCAATTAAGCAGAAGAAAGCCAAACTCCCTGAGTGACAAACCCATTACAGGAACTGTGCAAAAGTCCATGTTTCCCAATATTCTAGAGAAAGATGGATTTTAAGACTTGAACCCACATATATCATATCAATAAATTTCTAACCTCAACATCCTCTTTTCAACATCTACATTGCGCTGAATACTGAAAATTGTAAATTCCTAGTAAGATTTAGAATGGTATATAATGATTTTTCAATAGAGTGATGCTATAGGGGATTCCGTGCTGATCCAAGGGCACAGGTTGGTTGTGTTTCTGTTGCATCTCCATCCCATCATCCCCCTAGCATTTCTCTTTCTGACCCAAAAAATCACAAATAACCAAAAAAAAAAAAAAGAAGAAGAAGAAGAAGAAGAGTACTGTGAGGTAAAACCGTAGTACTCAAGCAATAGATCACGGATACTGGTCTTCTCAGTATTTAGAAATGTTTAAGTAACCAAATAAAGCAAATTTGCTATTATTTTCTATTAGCTCTATGCTTGAATTTCTTCATATTCAATCAACCAAGAAAAGACCATATATAATTGTCGAATATTACAGTGGCATGACGATTTTTCTTTTTCTTTTTGTCTTCTTTATCCTTGGCAAGAACAAAGAAATAATATAGATGTTCAATTAATTCAAGAAGCATCTCCACAAATAGCCAAGAAAGAACAAAAATGAGATATGAGACAAAAATAGTAACTCACTTTCAACTGCTGCGGGAGCTAATGTCTTCATTTGATTCTTCACTGATGGGTTCCCATGGTCTAAGACAATAGCTCTGAAAATGATCCAGGAAAAAGGTTTTAAAAAAACATCTTCGAAAGTATTTATTAACCACAAGACCCATTTTTGACCTTCCAAACAGAGCCTTATAGACACTGTAGGCGGTTAAAGAAGCGATGGTCCTAATTTAAGACACATTAAGACCCTTAAAAAAAGGAAGTGCAAATTATTAATAAAAAATTGTAATGTTTTATGTTAAGTATGTTATCTCACTAATCAAACTATCTTTAGGAAAACATTTTGATCATACAATAAGTGAAAACAGCAAATTATAATCAACAAGCCCAATAGCTCGTGAGTGGATGAAGCAGATTTAATTAGCTGACCTTATGTAGTAGGGAAAAGGCTTAGTTGAGCTTAGTAGCACTTACAGTAACAGATGCAGCTCATTAAACAATAAACAATGCCATTTTGAAGGCTCTAACATATGTAAAGCATTATCATGTAGCTTTTGATAAAAAATCTAACAATGCTCTTATGTAAAATAAACTTTCAAATTGCTCCTATTTGCTTCTTTTTCTTTCTTCATCTTGGTTTTTATTTTTTTTCCCGGACTACTAAGTGGTATTTGAGCTTGGCCTACAATGATTGTTATTTTAGCATCCTTGTCCATTGCCTCAACCTCCTCGCTTAGGGGTTGCTCAAGTAGTAGACACCCTTGTGGCCCAAACTTGAGATCACAAACTTTTGCCAAAAACTCTATGCCATTATCCCAGCCGCGTGATGGTTTATTTGCAAATCATTCATCTAATGATATATTACTTAACACATTTTAAGATCAAATTAATGTGTGCCTCCTCAGTCTTCATTCTTCTAAACTGTTTCGACTGCTATTTTCACGATCCTTTTCTTTTAGAAAAGATAAAACGAATAAAAATGTTAAGCAAAAAAAAAAAAAAAAACATCAAGTACATTATCCTAATATCTAGACATGATAGGCTAAACCTTGAAATAGAAGTTACAACAAGCCTGCAAGGAGTTATTCCAATTCAATAACCAACCCAAAAAAAAGTTGTAATTGTTGGATATGGGGAAAGTGTAGATCCATGAACCAGTAGTAACCTTAATGGTCTCCCACAATTGAATCTCTTTACAAGATCCTCAATGATAACCCAAAATCTCTAATTGCCTTCATTCAAATATGAAGAGCTACAATATGCTCATATTCAAGATTCCCAACATTTATAACTTTATTATTTTAATAAAAAAAGTAAACTATTAAAAAACTCCAATACACTAAATATAGAACAACTAGTTAATCCAACAATTCCCAACTACATTGGGTTGCCACAAAAATCCACTTCCTCACTCTATGTTCTCTATGGTCAACTCTTCAGTTACAATATAAGCATTTTTTTTAGTTTAACTCTATCCATGCTATTGTAGGACCTTGTCTTTCTCTATTATTACCATTAATAGTTAATCCTCACATTTTCATAGTCGATGCATTTAATGATCTTTGTAATTGTCCCACAACCGTCTTATACGACTCTTAGTCCAGTTTCTTGCACATTATTTCAAAAGGTAAATAGCATTTCATAATGGAAGAGGAGACTACAACCCCAAATCTCTAGTTTCACTAAAAGCAAGAAGTACACTCAGAATTTCAATCAAAGAAAATATATTACACCATCCACCCTATAAATTTCCATATAAGGCAACATCAAGCAAACTATCTCCCATGGCCCTTTTTATCTTGGACCTATATCTTTGATGTTCCATCCACTTATTTCTTCTAATAAATGCTATTCGAGGAAAAAAAATAGAGAGAACAGAAATAAATATAAGCTACTAAGAAAGCGTCCAAAAGAGAAGATAAATTGTAGGTCATGGTTACTCATTTAGTTCTTATAAATAAGGTTTCTGTTTAGAATTCCTTCTAGTTTCCTTAAATAATCAAGAGGAAGAATGTGGCCTGCACTATGCCTGAAACCTAATCAATGAGATCGGAGAAACTTGGATGTGAAGGTCAACCATTCTTCACCAATAACAACAAGATTCGGGACATCCTTAGTCATTATAACTCACTAAAAGTATAAACATAACATTATTGACCAAAACACTGTGGAATAATTTATTCAAATCTGTACAACATTATGTTTAATCCAGCTCAATAAGGCTTTTTTGCCAAATCCCTAGTGCATAGGATCGGATAATGAATTGTTTCCTCCACTCTGCTCAATTGACGTGTAAGTTGTTAAGTAGATTCATGCCATACATAAATGGGACTGAGTTTTATGTTCACTGTCACTACCTAATACAACCCTCCTCCTTTCTAGGATTATGGCCAATTTTAAGATATAAATTTGTGGAAATACAAAGTTTACATTATAATATAAATAAACTTAAAATAACAATAGAGCAATCTTCATTAGGAAAAAAGTAAAAATCATAACATACTTGCGAGATTTCAGTTTACGTTCAGCCTCCTCGGACCTCATCTTAACATGGTTCTTTGTAGATTCATCCAAAATGCGTTGTACATTCAACTTGCGCCATGCACCACCAGCTTCTACAAGCAAACCATTTCCATCTTCCCCACTTTGACGTTCTTCATAAATATCACAGAGGTCACCTGGTTCATGTGACCATGTGAATCTGAAGTCCTTGCCACCAACATCAATAACCTAAGACAATGCTAGATTTTGTTAAACAATCACCCTTAAAAATTACCGAAGAGGAAGTTATAACACAAGCACATTTAACAGTAACAAGCTTAAAAAAAATAGCCAGTGGACATCACAAAGTTCCATGATTTAATAAGATGGAACACACAACAAAACTGCAATACTAGAATGTCTTCAGACAATAAAGAAGTCTGTGTGTGTGGCGCGCGCGTGCGCGCGCGCGCGTGTGTGTGTGTGTGTGTGTGTGTGAGAGAGAGAGAGAGAGAGAGAGAGAGAGAGAGAGAGAGAGAGAGAGAGAGAGAGAGAGAGAGAGAGAGAGAGAGAGAGAGAGAGAG
>JAJIYU010003155.1:0-27627 GCA_030144865.1 Tinospora cordifolia | reverse complement strand
AAAAAAAAACCCTAATCTCTAACCCTAAACCCCTAGCCGCCCCAACCAAGTAAAAAAGGAATTTTTTTATAATAGAAAAATAAAATATTACGAAACTAACCCTCGGAGACTCTATATAAACCTCTCTCTCTCCCCCTTATTTCATTCATTCCAGCAAGAACAAGAATAATACTCCTTTTTTTATTTCTCTTAAAATTGTTCTAAACAGCCAGTGAAGTAATAGCAACGAAGTGCTACACAAATCTTGGCGAAAAGATCCGAAAGGAATTTAGGAAACAATCTCGAGGTGAAATGACTCTAATCTTTTAATTTATTATTTTGATTCAAATAATACCTGCTTGTGTGGTTAGCTTATTTTCTTTTAAATATCTTTTAATTAATTTATTTAAATTATTATATTGTTCATGACTGAGGGAGTATGCTCTATAGTTGTGTCTTGTACGATCTTCTACATCAGAAATCAAAAGTCATTTTTCTTGTTTTATTTTAAATGTTGATCTCTAGTGTAATATTATACCGTTAGAATGTTTAAATTGTTTTTTATAGTTATTTGTTACACTCTTAGAATTAGTAAAAGATTTAATAGAGATTTTAACCATGTAATGGCATGGGGTCAAATTTGCACCGTGAGCATTCCAAACAGAGGTTGTGAGGAAATAAAAGGTTCAGATTTGATCCTACTCAATCTAATAGGCCTAAGCTCAGTATAGTGGTTCTTTCCCTGAGGATGGAATGCTGGGGGGTATCCTTTCAGTCTTTAATGACAACAAAAACAATAAATTGGTTGAATCATTTAATTCTTTGTAAGTGGTTGCTATGCATGTTTTATTTTGTTGAAATAATGAATAAAATATTAGGGGCGATTCACTAGGCTTTATAGCTCACCCCTTATTTTTCACATTTCAGGAAATTAAGGTAGATAGGCCATTGGGAGATTATTAGAAAATTTTTAACTCAAATTTATTGTAGGGCATGTGGGCCCAATTCATTTATTTACGTTTTGAAATTATTTTCCGCTGTATTAAACAAATGTACAAGTACTTGAAATTTTTGAATAAATAAATAAAGGTTTCTATTTATTTATGATATTATGAATTATTTTGTGCATAGACTAGTGTACACAGGATATCTCATGGAAAAGAAATGAAATAAGGATAATGTACACGAGCCCACCTCCCGGGCGGCCCAAAGTAAGATAACGTCGAATGACGTGGACCCAAGCATGGGAGGCGGGATGTTACATGATTACCTCCTAAAGAGGTTCTTGGACCTAAAACCCAAGGAGTTTCATGAGGGGTTTGAGTTTGGATGCGGTAGAAAACTTGCTTCTCAATGTTAAAAAGAACTCAAAGACATTAAAGTTGTCTGAGGAGAACCACGTACTCTTTGTCGTGCACATGCTTAAAGATGAGGTCGCCATCTGGTGGAAGGCAACCTAGACTATAGAGGGGCATATTACTTCATGGGCCCATTTATAGGAATTGTTCTTGAGTGCTTATGTCCTTAAGATAAGGAGGGAGATAAGAAGGTGAAATTTTTGACCTTGTGATAGGAGGATATGCTAGTGAGGGAGTATACCCACAGATTTCTTCAACTGGAAGCTTATGCGCCCAAGTTGGTGGGCAACCCGAGGGAGAGAGTAACATTGTTGCATCCAGGACTAAGGGCCAATATCAGACAGGCAACATTGACGCCTAGTGAGGCTACCCTTGCGACTATTAAGACGCAAGCGCTACAGTTTGAGACAGATGGTAAAGATGAGCATCCGATGGTCCAGATAGTATAGGACACCACCTTGCATACGTAGCTGCAGTTACAGCCCTAGTTACTGACTCAAGGTAGTTATGGTGGTGGACCCTAATTGGGTAGATTTTAGATAAAGAGGAAATATTCAGGGGGATAGTCTAGGAGGGAGTAGAGTCAGCAAACTCCTTTAGTCTCGATCACCGCCAACCCAATACAGACTTATCAGCTAGTGGAAAAATCACCTAACCAATATGGGGCCCGAGTAGTGGTCGAGGCCAATGCAAAGATTCAGGGCACAAAGGCTACGGCTAAGGCTAGACCTATCAAGCTAAGTAGGGGCATTAGATTACTTGTTTTTACTGTGGTCAGCCAGGCCACAAACAATATGATTACCCTATGCTTGTTCCAACTTCTAGTGTACACATCATCACTGGCACTAGAGGGAGAGTACAGGTAATCACCCAGCCTGACCCAGAGGCTACCACAACTTTGGTAGAAGGTACCATTTCTATTTAGATTCTACCTTATACGTTTTGGTTGATGCTAACTCTACCTTATCATTTATCTCTAGACATGTCGTAGATAGATTAAGACTTAGACCTCTTAGGGTACCCACCTAGCTCATGTTGAATACTACAATCGGGGAATGCATTTACCCTACTCTAACATGTAATGGTTGTGTGTTGAGGCTGGATAACTTTGAGAAAATTGTTGACTTTCGGGTGTTAAAGCTCCTAAAGTTTGACGTTATACTTGGGATAGATTGGCTAGCCGCTTACTATGCGCATGTCGATTATTTCGCCAAGAGGGTGGTATTTCAAATACGATGGCAACCTGTTATTATCTTTCGGTGTAGTGCCTCTAATTAATTGAGAACCTGAGGTAGTATGGTGACTCAGTGTGTAGGTTGATACTCTAGCCGGTCTAACCGCCATAGATGAGGGACCTTCACGGGCGAGTATTGATGAGATTCTATTGTCAGAGATTTTTCCTAATGTGTTTTCTGAGGATTTACCCGGCTTGCTTTGTAAAGGAAATCGATTTCATTATTGAGATTATTCTAGGGACACAACCCATTTCGATCCCTCCTTATTGAATGACACCTAAGGAACTAAAAGAGTTAAAGGTCCAGCAAGAGAAATTGTTGAGTAAGGGTTTTCTTACCCCTAAGTGTCCCCTTGGGGTGCTCCAATGTTGTTTGTGAGGAAGAAAGATGGGAGCCATCATTTGTGTATCAACTATCGACATTTGAACAAGGTGACAATAAAGAACAAGTACCCTCTCATGTGCATAGATGATTTGTTTGACCAGTTTAGAGGTGCCACTGTATTTTTAAAGAAAGATTTAAGATCTGGGTACCATCAACTAAGGGTTAGGGAAGAGGATGTATCGAAGACGACCTTTCAAACTTATTATGGGCACTTTGAGTTCTTAATCATGCCGTGTGGTGTGACAAATGCTCCTGCAATGTTCATGGACCTAATGCAGAGAGTGTTTCGTCCTTATCTTGACTCATTTGTCATTATCTTTATTGATAACATACTTATTTACTCG
Organism: Tinospora cordifolia; assembly: GCA_030144865.1. NCBI lineage: Eukaryota > Viridiplantae > Streptophyta > Magnoliopsida > Ranunculales > Menispermaceae > Tinospora > Tinospora cordifolia. The sequence continues at coordinate 24,327 of JAJIYU010003155.1, read as the reverse complement.
AAAACTAAGGAGGAACATTGTAACACCCAAGTCCCTGGTCTCACCGGTTCCCTTGAGTCGCCCTCGGAGAAGGCACGCCTGCTCGATTGGGGAAATCGCTGTCGTATGGTCGGGTGAGAGCTGGAGCACTACTGCTGCATTCAATCTCAATTCTATCTTTCTATCTCTTTCAAGTAATGATAAAATCAGTTTAAATAGGCACGAATTTCTTTTGAAATAAAACTTCTAAGTAGATAAATTGGATCCATGAAATCTCAAGTGAAATAAAAAAGCATCAAGTTCAAATTTAAACAATTTAAAAGTCTTTAAAATAAATTCAAAACAATTAATCACGTATGAAAGATCAGTCTAAAAAGAAAGGGGCACATGCCCTGTTCAATTAAGTACAAAAATAAAATGCGTAGAAAAATAATAACAACCTTCCCAGCGAGGTTTCACCAAAAGGTCGGAGTGGCCTAAAGATAGTCAACTCACACTGTGCCAACTGCCACCTGAAATAGAGAAGTGGGGTGAACTCGAGAGCCCAGTGGATGATATAGATACATTGCTAGCATTATTTAAACCAGAAAACAAAATATGCAAGTACTTTTATTACATTATGCGTTTTACACATTTAATTATTTTGTTGTAACCTAAGACCGGAAGAGTCTATAACCCTCACGATAAGCCCCTGTGGTCCAGGAGCAAATCTAGGTATGCTATACAACCATACCGTTGGGACCACAATCTAAGGAAGGGGTAATGCACTACGACTATTACTAGCTTCCGAAGACAATATCAGCTATCACAGGCAGCTCTCTAGTGGAGGTACCTACGATGCACTTAAGGCTCATCCATTGCAAGGAGACTTAAGATGTGTCATTAGCTCGTCCATCACACTGGTACGTGTATTCTTAATCATCTTTTAATCTTCTTTACTTCCACAATTCATTCCAAGTCATACCAATCATCAACCGACATAAAATAAATTTCCAAATAAAGAAATTTGCATCCTTGAATATTCAAGAAAATACTTCAATGGAACTAACTATGCAAGATATTAAAGTAATATAATTGGTCATCATGAATTCAACATCATTCCAAATAGAAATCAACAAAATATCCTAGCATGCTTCTGGTTATATTAAATGTAAACACACATCATGTTTTGCATTCAAAATCTAAATAAGTTTAGGGAGTAAAGTAATCTCACCCACCTTGATATTTTTTGTGCCTCCTGTGCCTTCTGGCAGTCCCTTGCAGAGAAATTTCCACCTTTGGGTCCTTCATCTACAAATAGAAGTTCCAAAAAATAAATTTCTAATTCATAACTGTTCATCGATATAAATTTAAAATATTCTAGGGCTCGGATGCTTTAAAAAAACACTTAAAAGATTTGTAAATAATTATATACATTTTTAAAAATATCCCCACTGTTATTTTAAGCTTCCGCATAGCTTATAATACATTTCAAATAATAACTCTACAAGCCCTCGCCGCTTCTTTATTATAAATAAAATAATTTAGGACTTGTATGCACCTAAAACCTTATTTTTATATTTTATTCAAAAATAGGACATCTCTAAAAATCTTTGTTTCCATCAAGCCCTAAAATAAAATCGAACTCCAACAATATATCATTCCCCGTCAAAGTCATCCATCCATATCACAATAAATTTATTATGAACAAAAATAGACTTCCAAATATCAAACTATACTCCTTTATAATCCACATAAAATTTATTTTAGTCAATATTGATGGTTTCAAACACTCAACTCTTGTATACACTTTATTCCCAAATATAATTTCTCCAAGGTCATTATTTTTTTTTCAAGCCCCGATTCACTTATTTGGATTTCTCTCCAAATAATTTTAATAAAAATCATGTGCAAAGGTATAGCAAAAATATTGGGATTTCTAAGTGTTGGTCATTCGCAAAATGCAAGGCTCCATCAATATTATTTTTCTTTCATCTCTAATGTCTCTGAAACACATTCCAAAAAAATAGCAACTCACAATAACCTTTAAAAAAATATTATTGAACCTAAGTCTCAAACATTTGAAATAAAATAAAAATGCCGAGCTTCGCAAAATAAGAATAAAGTAAAATATAAATAAAATAAGTTGAATAAAATGAGAAGCTTCGTAAAATAAAAATAAACTAAAGTAACTAAAAATGCGGAGCTTTGTAAAACAAAATAAAATAAAAATAAAAATGCAAGGCCTCATCTAATAAAAATAAAATAAGCTTAATAATAAAACTTGAAGTCCTCACATTCGCAAGCATCGAATGCGAAGGGATCAAAACACTCAAAATCCCGTTTTTCACATTTATGGCCAAGTAAACAACATTCTATGATCATCTAAATGCAAGATTTGTAAAACAGAAACACTTATATTTCTTCGCTACAATTTGTCCCTTTTGTTCCCTTTCGAAACGGTGATTCGATACCCTAAATCTGTTGCATTCAACACACAAGCATCCACCATTAAAATACATTCAACCAAAAGTTAGAAAATCACACTCCCATGGTTGAAAACGTGTTCACCAGATTCAAAGGGATTTTGAACTACGAACTCGCTGAAATCCCTCTTGTTGTGAGTTCTTCGCGGATCTAGTTTGTAAACCAATTGGAAAGGGTTTGAAATGGTTTGTATGAGTTCAAAAATCCTAGATCTTGGTTGGAACGATTTGGAGCAAGCTTGAGAAGATCTAGCGGTGGTTTGTAGTGGATATAGCATAGCTGTCGTAGATCCAGCGAGATTGGAACGAGATGGCAGCTGGTTGCAGATTTGGCGAGTTTGGGGTGAAGTGGTGGCTGTTGCGCGAGACACAAAACCAAATTCTGGTGGTGGTTGGAGTGGTTTTGATGGTGCTGGTTGCAAATCCGATGAGATTGAAATGGTGGCTAGTTTTCAAATTTCATTCTTCCTCTACGGCCAGCAGCTGGCTGATGTTATTCTTCGCGGATAGCACAGACCAGCAACAACAAAAATTCAAATTGCACCAGAAATTTTTGGTTTTCTTCTTTGATTCACACAGATCGTAGCCCCTTTGTTTCTCTTCTTTTCGTTCGATCGTCACCCAAAAGCCAAACGAAACCCCAAATCAACAAAACAAAAATCCAGATTCTTCTTCTTGCTATGTTTTCGTGGTTCTTCATGAAAATTTTGGATATTTTTTTTCCTTTTTTTTTGTGTGTGATATTGCCCTAGAGCATGAATGAAGAAGACAATGGTCTTTCTTTTTTTTGTGCTTTGTTTGTGTGTGCCCAAACTTGGAAAGAAATTCCTAGATATATAGGCATGCATGTATTTATTTATCTATATTTTTTTATATTTTTCTTATTGTTATCACACCCTTTTTTTTATTTATTATATTAACCACATGATATCCAAATATATATATATATATATATATGTGTGTGTGTGTGTGTGTGTGTGTGTGTGTGTGTGTGTGTGTGTGTGTGTGTGTGTGTGTGTGTGTGTGTGTATGTATGTATGTATGTATGTATTTTTTGTTGCGACATGCATGCGTTACAAAAATATTGGGTTGTTACAAACACATTGAGCATTTGAGGATTGCACTGTAGACTCTTTAAGATCACCACTTGTATGCTAAGTTAAGCAAGTGTGAGTTTTGGATAACTGAAGTTTGATTTTTAGGTTATGTGGTAGGAGTTGAAGGTATTTCTATTGATTCAGTTAAGGTTGAGAATATTATTAGTTGGCCAAGACCTACCACAATGACGAAGATTCGTAGCTTCTTGGGTTTTGTAGGATATTATCATAGATTTGTGCAAAATTTGTTGAAGATTGTTACACCAATGAAAAATCTCACCCAGAAGGATGTGCCCTTTATATGGACAAATAAGTGTGAGGAAGTCTTTCTTGAGCTGAAGCGTCATTTGACTTTTGTGCTAGTACTTGTGCTACATGAACCAGGCCGTGAGTTGGTGATCTATACAGATGCATGTGGAACAGGCCTTGGGTGTGTGTTGATGCAGGGTAGCTAGGTAATTTCTTATGTCTTATGGCAATTGAAGGTAAATGAGAGAAATTACCCAGTCCATAATTTAGAACTGGCCACAATGGTATTTGCGCTCAAGATTTGACAACACTATCTGTATGGTGAGCGTTTCATGCTTTATTCTTATCATAAGAGCCTCAAGTATTTATATATTTAGAGAGATTTGAACATGATGTAGAGGAGATGGATGGAGATATTTAAGGATTATGACTTTACCACTGAGTATCATCTTGGGAAAACCAATGTAGTGGTTGATGTGCTGAGCAAAGTACGGGTCGAGACTACTTGTGTGTCTAAACATATGTCACAGGAGTGGAGAATGAATGATTATGCGATGGTGATGAGTATCCACGAGACTTCAACTGAGGCTAGAGTCAGTGCACAGACAAAAGCCCAGTCGGTGCTGCTTGCTGAGATCATAAAGGTGCAACCTCATGATGTTGATTATGTAATGTACTTGGAGTGGGCAGATGACGCTTCTTGTATGGAGTGGTTGATTGACAATGATGGTGCACTAAGGTTCAGGGGATGATTGTAGGTATCAGATGACCCTCGCTTGAGACAGGGAGTGCCAACAGAGCTACATCGCTCAAGGTATATTGTTCATCTGACACCAATAAGATGTACCAGGATGGTCAATGTACTTATTAGTAGCTAGGGATGAAGTGAGATATTGCAGCAGGTTAAGGTTGAGCAACAAAAACTGAGTTGTTTACTACAACCCTTGATTATTCTTGAGTGGAAGTGGGAGCACATTACTATGGACTTTGTGATAGGGTTATCTCGGACTCAACGGAGACATGATACTATTTGAGGCATTGTGGACAGATTGACTAAATCTTCTCATTTCCTCCTGATTCATACCAGAGATTCGATTGAGAAACTGAGTTGATTGTATATCAGTGTGATCGTGAGATTACATGGGGTCCTAGTGTCCATTGTGTCTGACAGAGATGCTTGGTTTATGTCCCACTTTTGGCAAAGCTTGCAGAGTCAGTTGGAGACTAGAGTAAAGTTGAACACAGCCTTCCATCCACAGACTGATGGTCGATCTGAGAAAGTGATCCAAATTTTTGGAGGATATGCTCTGTGCATGTATTCTTAATTTTGGTGGTAACTAGGAGGATCACTTGGCATTGTATGAGTTCGCATATAATAACAGCTACCAGGTGAGTACCAGCATGGCCCTATTTGAGGCATTATATGGTTAATACTACCGATCGCTAGCTTGTTGGGCCGAGGTTGGTGACATAGCAATGTTGGGCCCTACTTTTGTACAAGAGCAAAATGAGAAAATGCAGTAGATTTGTTTGAACATAAAGGCAGCTAAGTATCGACAAAAGAGGTATGCGGATAACTGGAAGAAGATCCTTGAGATTGATGTTGATGATCATGTACTCCTTCAGATTTTTCCTCAGAAGGGGTAAACTATGAGATATATTGAACCTTTCGAGATCCTCAAGAAAATAGATCATGTAGTATACCGATTGGCATTGTTGCCTTAGTTAGCGGTCGTACACAATATGTTCCATGTGTCAATGTTGAGGAAGTACTACCTCAATCCCTTGCACGTGATTGATTAGAAACATGTTGAATTGCAAGAGGATTGTACATACGATGAGGCTCTGGTAACTATCATTGATCGAGCTAGGAAAAAACTGTGCAACAAGGAGATATAATGGTACATGTACTTTGGCGGTTTCATGGTGCCAAGCAAGACATATGGGAGGGAGAAGACTACATGGCAAATCACTTCCCTGAGATTATGAGAGTTGCTCCCTGATCTCTTATTGTCTTAGTAAATTTTTAGGACGAAATTTGTTCTAAGGAGTGGAGACTGTAACAACCTGTATTTTTGGACATTGGGTCGATGGATTCGACATGTATTTTATTTATAAATTAATGAATTATAAACGAAAATATATGATTTTGCGACAATTGTATTAATTAATAAGTGTATTAATTAAAAAATAAAATAAATAAATTACAATAATAATAATAATAATAATAATAACAATGATAATAATAATAATAATAATAATAGTAATAATTAATTAATATGAGCTAATTAGATGATGGAAAAAAATAAATGATTGAATGGTATAAAAAGAATAAAGGGGTTGATTTTTTTTTTGGAAAAGGAATGATCTCATTTAAATTGGACTTAGTAGTAATATGGTGGGTGATGTGGACAATAAGACAATTGAGATAATGTTGCATTTTGTGGAAAAAAAAAAAAAAGATAAAGTAAGAGCTTAAGTCCAATGTGGAGACAAAGGAAGGAGGAGAAAGATTATCTTGTAGGTGGGACCTACCCCAAAACTCTCTGTATAAAGGCTTGCTAGATATTTATTCTTACTCACAACACTCCTCCATCCAAGAAAAGGAAATCCAAGGGAGGAAGGAAAAGAAAAGAGAAAAAAAGGAGAAAAAAGAGGAAGAAAAAAAAAATAAAGAAATAAAGAAAGAGGGAAGAAAAGTAGTCATTTTCTCGAAGATCTATTACTTTGGATAAATTATTTTCACATCTTTTTACTTTAAAATTGTTATGAAAGTTATGAATCACAATTTTCTAATATAGTTTTTAATAGAAGTGTTAGTCAATTGTGTAACTCAAAACTAGGGCGTATTTTCACTAGAGGTAAAACTACAATATATATATATATATATATATATATTATCATTGTGTTTAAATCAATGAGTCAAAAATAGATATATAATTTATTTGTACCTATGTAGGCCCTAAAAATTTATATAGTAATTCAAAATCGACAGATAGGGGGTTATGCATATTGACACTAAAATTTTAATTGACACGTATTAAAATGTCCAGAAGGAAATTTTGGACTTAATAACAACAAAATTAAAATTTTTGAAGGTAAATTGTTATATTAAATTTGTGTTTATGCAATTTTAGGATTAAAAAATAAAAAATATATATAAAGTTATATAACGATATATAGACAATGTTGTATAACATTATGATATACTTACCAGAAAAAATGCGTAATGTAGAAAATAATTAAAATTTTTCTATTTATTATACTAAACTACCAAAATTATGAAAAGGTTTGTTGTTGTATACCAAAAGTGGTGGGATACGTGTGACGGTGTAGATTTTTGGTATTTTGGGTCAATATTAAGGGCTTAATGGCACCAATTGACCTTATTGACTACTTAACCCAGTCAATCATAGAGGTCAATGAGTATTAGGCTTGATTAGAGTTGACTATATTGACCAAATCCATAAATGAACTTCAATTGACTAAATCAATCCTCTGATTGATCAAGGAGCATAAAGTTAGATTTGAGCCAAGTTTCATGTAGATATTAAGAAATCATGTTGATTACGCAACATCAAACATTAGTGAAACGCGACCAGATACGAGGGTATCGGGAGCTAAGCATCCTTGTGAGTAGTATTTTCTAATTTATCACTTAAACTTGTTATTCTGTTCAGAAATAAAATGTTATTACATATTGCAATGCATTTAGAATAGTTAAATGAGTTTTTTAAATGAAAATGTATACCAAATCTCGAGGTCCGATGGTACGAGTTAGGATATTGGATTTGGTTGAGCTTTGAAGACAGGATGTCGTTGTACTTGGAGGTACATTTTGTGCAAGTCTTCAATTGGCCCACTTACTGAGGATCTAAGGCTGCTATACATGAGGTATGCTATGGCGAATCTTTATGATGTTGTATAAGAATATACCTAACTATCTGGTAGATTTATTATTGCCTTGGAGGCTAGTGAAAGCCTCAACATGTGTTTTCATCATTAAAACTGCTTCTAAAATAAAAGGTGCACGATTACATTGTAGATTTAAAATTCATTAACTATTGCATTCACTTGCATAATATTATTGATCATCATACATAACATTGTTTAATGAAATTCATATTTTAAGTTATAGATTAAACTACATTACTCACAAAGCCACCGTAGAGAAATTTTCTCACTACTTTAACATTTCAGGTTCTTCTATCACGGACAATGGAAAGAAGGTGGTTATAGAGTAGAGTAGTGTTCTCGGATTTTTTTAGTAGGTTCTTTATATGGTTCATTATTTTGAGAGTTAATATGATGTATAGGAGACAAGGAAACTGTTGCAAATATTTTAACTTAGATATTTTTACCATTGTTACATTTAGAGGACTGTATATAGTTAACTTTTAGTTGTCTTAAATTTTTACTATAATTATTTGTTTAGTTATTATCGCATCTCTTATGATCACTCTGATGATATTGTGTATGGAAGGAAGCTTAATAGTGTTTTGACAAGCTCGACTTGCGAGTGGGTTTGTTAGGATATTGTGTCGATCGGTTTGCCCTTCACCTAGAGAAAGGGTCCTGACAGTTTTAATGTCATGTTAGACCTCAATGAGAAACAAAGTGGGATAAATGGAATTTTAAAGAAAGTTTGAAGCTTTCTAAAATTTTCAATAATGCAAATCACTTTCATGATATGGATTTTATTGGGCTAACTTAATTTCACATGGTCAAACAAAAAACAGGGGGTGCGTTCCATTTTGGTTATAATTAACCGTTGTCTGGTCCTTTACTCTTGGATCGAGAAATGTGAAAGATCTTCTTTCTGGCACATCATTTCTTCTAGCTTGGTCCATGTTGTTGTTTTGTTATCAACAAAAGAGAATTGCACGAAGAGTTGCTCACATTTCTATTCTGGTAACAAGTGTTTATCATGTGAAGGGTGTTAGGGAGCAGTGACCGAGGCTTGGGAGAGAAATATTGGGTTAAGTATTTCCTTAATAATTGTTAGGACCAAGAGAAGAGTGCTTGCATGCATCAAGAAGATCATGCCCTTTTGCCAACTCTACACGTCTCATTCGACAAACTGCCCATTAAAATATCACAAAGAAGCTGACTTGCAGGAAGAAATCTAAACCACGTACTTTTCCATGCAATAGGTTTCATCTGGAAGGTGAAGAAATACGATCAAGGCTATCCAAACGTCTGAGGGTGTTTGGCTCCATGGTCCAACATAAAAATCTTGGAGTTTTCATCTCAGTTTAATGCTGATTTATTTTCAAGTAATTTTGATAATATTAATCTTTTTATTTTTGCAGATATGTCTAGTAAATTAAGTGATGAGGATGGTAGACAGCTAGAAGAACCTATTACCTTTGATGAGATGCGAGCAATAGTTTTTCAAACGCATCCCAACAAAGCTCTTGGGTTTGATGGGCTTACCAGATGCCTCCGATTAGCACCGTTGGGATATGTTGCTTCTCATCTCTTTCAAATGGTCCAAGATTTCTTTTTTTTTTTTTTTTAAGTGAATCCCTCTATTAATCACACTTATATCACCCTTGTTCCTAAGAGTAAAGTCCTGACTGTCAATAATCCGGGGTCCATTAGCTTATGCAATACAGTTCATGTTGCAATAGAGTTTAAGTTTTCAAATTTCCAAACAATGGCTATTTTTTTTTTTTTTTTACAATTTTTATATTCTTTTTATTTATTTTGCAAAGCCTCTGCACCAAATTTCAAAAGCGTCAAGGAACTGCTAAAACGAGCTTCTAGTCATATAATTATTATTCATAAGAGATCTAAGATACGTTAGAAATAAGAAGAAAATGTTTTTCCAACATAACTTGAATCATATAAATTGAAGTTCAATGAGAAAACTATAGTCATTTAAAGTAACTAACATCGTAGTGTTAACTCAAGACTATGTTTAATCAGTCGGTAACTTATTGAAAATGGCTATAACTTTTTTTGTTTTAACTTTAATTTAAGATATTCAAGATGGGTTTAAAAAAGAATAAAAATCATTTTCAACATATTTTTAATTACTTGACAAGAGTTAAAACAAGAAAGTTACTTTTATTTAAAATTATTAACCAATTAATTAAATTGGTGATTAAGTTAACAAATTGATTAATTATTTCAAATGGCTTAATTTTCTCATTTTATTAATCGATTCAAGATAGCTTAAAAATGTATTTTGTACTTTTTGCGCATCATAAATAGTTCAAATTAGAGTTAATATAAAAATGTTAAAACTATAGGAAAACACTTGCTGATTATTCAATACAATCACTAAATTAATATTGCGTTGTTAGTTATTCACAGTAGTCATAACTCTCTTATTTTAATTCTGATTAAGTAGTTTAAGATACATTAGAAATGTTTTTTCATCCTCTTTCAAGCACATCTTGCATATTTCAAATTAAAGTCAACAAAAAAATGGGACGACCCATATTTTTCACACACAAATTAATGGGTTCGATGTATGCATTTTCATGTATTTTTCTAAAATTTTAATGAAAATACATGAATTTTTTCCATTTCCTCTAAATTTTTAATTATTTATTGAAAAAAGAGAATAATTGATGAATACAATTTTGAGAAGAGAGTACATCAATCATGGTGGAAATATAATTTTTGAGAGAAAATATGATTTTTTTAGGTGATTATTGAATTTTTTTGGGAGATTATTGGATTTTTGAGAGAAAATTGCTAAATTTTTGGAAAAAGGTGTATAAATGATAAAAATTGGTAAAATAACTAATTGGATGAACCAAATAATTATAATAAAAAAAATTGAATTAAGTATATATATATATATACAAGAGTGGATGAACCCAACGCATAGGCCTCACAGGGCCCAGCCCGCACCAACACGTTGGGCAGCCTGCGCGATTTTGGACAAAGCGGGTGGGCCGGCCATGCACCCCAGTTGCTACCTTCTTCATTTTTATTGAATTTCCAGCATTTTTTTCAATGTTTTTTTTCAGCGAGAAAACCAACAAATCCATGGTTTTGAGCCATGATTTTGTCAATCTAATCAACCTTTTTACTAAGCCAATAGATAGGGACAATAAGGCACCTTGCATGGCAACTCATGAGCCAAGTTGATGGCCACATGGCACTCTTTTTTGCCATACAAGGACTGTCAGGACCCCTTCCCTAGGACGAAGGATGAACCGACTGACACAGTATCCCAACAAATCCGCCTGCAAGCCGAGCTTGCCAAGACACTGTTAAGCTTCAACCTACACACCACACCACACACTTTCAGAGTAATCATAAGGAATGCAGAAAGAATTTAACACACGAACACCAATAAAACTTGATATTTATCCAAAATGGGTCATTATAACATGTGTAGCAACGGGAGTGACTATCCTTTATATACAAGCTTTCCTCACCCCTATACATAGGTTCTAACCCTCAAAATACAACAACAGAAAAGGAAATACAAAGAAAACCTACGAAAAAGAGTGAGGGAATGCAACTCTATGCAATGACCACTCCCTTGCCCTTATCCACAACTGAAGAACCTGAAAAGTTAGAGTAGTGAGCCTAATTGTCCACGGCGACTCAGTGAGTAATGCAATCTAATTCAAAACTTAAAACAAGTATCCCACAGATAAAACATGTGTCATGAATGCATGAGCAATAAAATTATACAGGTGAATGCAACAGTAAACACAATTTAAATCCATAATGCAATCGTGCACCTTCATTCAAAAATAGTTAAATAATGAAAATATTCGTCGAGGCTCGCAAGCTCTCCGAGGCAACTAAAAATCACTCGAGCAGGTTGCAGATAGTTAAGCACATCATGTCGACTTCGATTAGGTCTTATTGTTGTTGCCATCATCGTAATGACCAACCAAAACTTATTGTCGTTGCCTTATTGTGACGGCCCGTTTAAGTTTTATTGCCTTTGCCATCATCGTAGGCTTACAGGACCCCCTCGGTGGGCACTCTGTGCTAGGTGGTCAACTCTCAGGGTCGTATGAGAGACCGACACAACTCACCCTAACCCTGTACTCTCAGACCTCGAGATTCGGTGCACTTTTCATTTAAAACCCATTTAAAAGAATGCAGATTCATGACAATATGTAATCTCATTTTCATAACGCACGGAATGACAAGCTCTAAAAAATGAGTTAGAAAGCACTAGTCATAGGGATGCTCCGCACCCGGCGCTCCTCTGGCGACCGGTCGCGTTCCGCTAGTACTTGGTCCTGCGAAATCGATGTAACTTCTTAATATTAACATGGGACTTGGCTCACTCTAACTGTACATCATTGGTTAGTTAATAACTTGACCTAGTCAAGAATAGTCCACCTATGTTTGCTCATCTTGCCTTAGTTGCTAAGTCAATTTGATTGGCTTTGGTCAATCTTGGTCAACCCTAGTCAACCTATCACTTGATGACCTAGCTAGTCAACAGAGTCCCAACTAGTCAATTCTAGTCTTCATGGAGTCAATTGGGCTAAAATGGGTCAATATTCCCAATTCCTATGGCTTAGGCACAACATTAGCTTATGGCCCTATTTGCGCAACCATTTTCCTGAATTTTTTGCGAGCAATCCGATCATCGAATTTGCGCCAAACTTTGCGAAACTGCTCTAGACTTCCTAAAGTTTTTCCAAAATTTCAAATCACAATTTTTAGACATCATTTACTAGGGTCTCTAGGTATAATCACAGAGATTGTACAAATTTCGTATACTCTATGACAGGCAGTGACTGTTTGCCTGAATTGACCCACCTATCCACCAAATTTCAGCTCAATCTATCAAGGTTTGGTCAGTTAATTTCATCTCAAAATTTTTAGCCAGATTGCAGAAAATTTTTAGGTTCATAGTTTCTGCTATCATCCTAGTATTCTTATCCCCCCATTAAACCACAACTCTATGGGTTATTTCTTGTGTCTAATTGCAGTATACAGATCATAGCACATCCGTAAATCAAAAACACTTTGAATCAGTAATATGCAATGTCAAATTCATACCTATCTTTCCACTAATTTCTCTGCTGTATTTTAAAGAATACAAGAAATCTGTTCTAATACTCTACAATCATGGCATATTTGTAAGTACAACCAAACACATCCACAAGGGCTTGAGGTCAGGTCTTTATACCTTTCTGGAACCTCTACTATGGGGTCTACAATGCTTCTGGTTCTAGCCCGAATGAGTGCCTTTAGGAGTCCTAAATGTAGCTCTAACTCTGGTCTCAAACTATTTCTGTCGGCACTGTCACAACAGTAAGTCTAACAGTTAACAACAGTGGCTTATAAAACATATTAAACGTTTCGGTTTCTAGTTCCTACCACTTGGACACTTGAATACACATAATAAGGAGGTAGGATGATAGATTTTACCTCAGGGACGAGCTTAGAATGGTTCAAGAGTGAGCTTTTCCAAAGTTGTTCCAACTGTCTCTGTTACACAGCTGTAACAGTGAGTAAGTGACCAACTTTAGTGGTTTGAAAATCATGTGTAAAACCCTAGTTACGTTCTCTAACACTTAGAGGTTAAAATACATATGAAAATGAAGAGGGTGGATAGTTTTACCTCCAAAAGGGGCTTGAAACAGCCTAGGATTTGAAGCTCCAAGAAGGTTCCAATATAAACTTCTCTGATTTTCTGGGTTTAAACAATGTGAACAACACTTTTTTTCTTGATAATTTCTCCTTCAGATGGCTCCAAGATTGGGCAAACCACTTGTGGAACTTCGTAGGTGGTCGTACAAGCTTCAAATCAAGCTACGGTTTACTGGATTTGGCTGAGAATTGAGGAAGATTTAAGCTAAGGAAGTTGGCTACATAAATCTGAAATTTTTTTGGGTTTGAGCTTAAGGAGGAGTTTTGTTGCATGGGAGAGGTTTGCATGGCAAGGATGGGTGATATGTGACCATTCAGGTGGCTTCCAACCTCACATGTTGGCTGCCTAGTTGGCAATACCTATTGGCCACAATGGAGGCTATGAATTGATGGCTCAAACTATGGACCTAAACCATGAACTCCCATGGTTTTGTGCTGGAAAATCTCCCAAAATTCGGCCAAAATTTGTCAAAAAAATCAGATAATCCTGCACAAAAGACAAAACAAAAAGGGGTTGGACCACCCTTTGTGGGCGCGTGGGCCGACCCACGCGCCTGGCCTGGACGCTAGGCGCCCAGCGCCAGGGTCAGCCCAGGTCCCAATATACTTTTTTTTTATTTGTTTCATATTTCATACATATACTTATATATATGTATTTTATACCAAAATTTTGCATTTTTTCTAAAATTTTAAAATTTTTTCAATCATCATTTCTCATCCAAAATACCCCATTATACCTCATTTTATTATTTATTCAATTATTTTCTCTAAAAATTGAATAATTTTTCAAAATCATATTTTTCTCCCAAAAATTTCATTTACCATTCTAAAAAATTCAGTAATTGTTCTAAAATTTCATAAATCAATCCTAAAGATCATTTTCCTCAAGAAAACACATATTCCAAATAGTTTCTTGTGTTTTCTTCTTAAAATTGCATTTTCTCATATTATTTTTATTTTCTTTAATAATTAATTCGAAATTGAAAAAATTAGAGAAAATTTTATATTTTCTCATTAAAATTCTAGAAAATACATAGAATACATATATGTCGGATCCGTCAATCTGATGTCAAAAACATGGGTGGTCACAAGGACACCTCAACCATGCAACAAAACTCAGCTCATGAGTAGAATTCTCATTTTTGTTTCTACAACCCATCTTCAACAATCTGTTTTTCCTCCTCCCATATCCGTTTTTTGTGATCTTGGACTTTTTGGAAAGCCCTCAATCCCCTCTACAACATTGTACAAACCATTGGTCGAATTCTTCATCCATTTGAAACTAAAACGACTCTGAAAGGGTGCTGTTGGACACTGTTGCAGACTGAAACTGATGGGAGACTATGTTGGAGCAATCTTCAAGGGGTTGATTCCTAACCCATTGAAGGTCCATTTTTTAGGTAAGGCCCAACATTTTGTTCCTTGTTAAGTGTACTTTAACCTCCAACTAATGGAAAGCAAAAACTAAAACCTTAAACCAGTTTTACAAAGTACTAAAGTTGACTGTTTGATCAACTGTTACAGCAATTCCAACAAAAGACAGTTCTTGGAAACATTTTTAAGGCATCATTTGAAGTCGCTAGGGACATCTGTTTGGATTGAGATTTGAGGCATTTTAAACCTCACATCTAAGGCTACAAGGAGGTATAAACCCCAACCCCTAGCCTCTGTATGCATACTTTTGTGACCGTGTCAAGATGCCTAGTTACATTCAAGGATTTGATACTTAGAAAATATTTTTGGATTGTTAATATATGTGCTAAGTGGTTGGGTGTATTTGAGAGTGATCATGGCTCTGTTTAATTACTAATTTGAATGATGCTTGAAATGTAAATGTTTTGTGATCTAAGCTTTGCAAAACATATTAGATAGTGCCTCAAATCAGTGGTGTAATAGACATAGTTGGGCATTTGAAAACCCATCGGAAACTTGAATACCGTAGATTCTGGTACATAGCAGAGAAAGTAGGAGACCAATTGACTAACCAAACATGGGTATTTTAAGCTTAAATTTGGTGGAGTGGTTACTGGATATGTCAAGAATATGTATGTCAAATTTCGTCCCAATTTGAATTGGGTAAGGGGGTCAATTGATGCGCCAACTGATTGCCTATCACATAGGAAACGAGATTTCATAGTCTCTGTTACCACACTTAGAAACCATAGCAATGATGTCTAAAAATCAAAATCTAAAATTTTAGTGAATGTTTAGGAAGTGTAGATTATGTCTGAAAGGTTTTGCACAAATCTGACATATGGATTGATCGCAGAAAATTGACAAATTTACTGCACAAAGAGGGCAAAAAGCTTGAATTTGGGCTAAGTGCTGAAATTTGGGGATTTTGGTCTAATTTTGACCTAATTTAAACCAATTTGACCAAAATTGATCATGTTGAGCAAGTTTGACCGAGTTTGACTGATTGACCCAGTTTGACCAATTGACCGAATTTGACCAAATCGTATTTGGGTTGATCGAGACCGATTAAGGATAGTAGAACAAGGGATTAAGCCACATTCTAAAAAGAATTGAAATTAAGTTTAAAAAATGCATATTCGAACGTAAACTGTGAGATTAGGTTGTTTGTCGACAGGACATAGGTGCATAGGACCCGAGGTAAGTAGTTTAATTCAGGTGTTTTCCATATCTTGTGTTCCTTTTATAAAACTTGTGTGAAAGGACATGGTTTAAATGGTTTAATGAGATTGAGATACATCAATTGATTTTGAAACATGTAGATATACACGAGTAATGAGACCACAGGCTCAAAGGCCAAGCATTGGGGTCAGGGTACACAATGTGATTAGGATTAAACTCGAGGGTCAAGCATCGAGGTTAGGGCATATGATCAATGCACCTAGCTTCAGATCCGCTCAAGTATGACATTCGAGGATCGAGCATGGGGTTAGGGTATTCGAGGAATATGCCTAGCTTATGACCCGCTCAAGTGGCTGATACGTCTGACTCATGACTTACTCGAGCAATGACCTTAAGGTTGAATTTGATGATTTAAACCCTAGTCCTGATACAGTTTTGAGCAGCATGTATTTGAAATGTTTTTCTATAATTGTTGTGTTGTTTATAATTGCTTTTATACTATGTTACGCATTCATACTACATCATTTTATTGCTCATGCATATATGCACTGTTTTGGGAATGTTGGTTATGGGTAACATTCTGGTCTAACTACTCACTGAGCCACATTGTTTTTTAGGCTCACTATTCTACTAACATTTCAAGTTCTTTTGGTAGCTAACAGAGAGAAAGACGTGGTGATTGCCTAGTTCCCTAATGACTTCTTTTCCCTTTTTTGGTCGTTTTGTTTGAGGTTGGTCATTCTTTTGTGTGTGTGTGTATATATGGTCAAGTGTGTATTTTGGAGAAGGCAATATGTAATACAATAATCACTCTTCGTATGTTTGCTTACTTTTGCTTTTAAGTCTTAAATTATTCTTATATCACTTATAGTTGAAGTTGGAGAGGCTTAACAGTAGTTGGACGAACTTGACAGGGTGAAAATAAGTTCGTCGGGCCACTGTGCCGATCAAGTTGCCCTTCGGCCTAGGGAAGGAGCCCCAACAAATAAAAGAGTTATAGCTATTTGAAATAACTTATTGATTAGTTAACTCAATTATTAAGTTAATACCATGCCACCAATTATTTCAAATAGTCATACCTTTTTTTATTTTAACTTAGATTTGAAATAT
This sequence comes from Tinospora cordifolia, assembly GCA_030144865.1. Taxonomy (NCBI): domain Eukaryota; kingdom Viridiplantae; phylum Streptophyta; class Magnoliopsida; order Ranunculales; family Menispermaceae; genus Tinospora; species Tinospora cordifolia. Next base: position 7,241 of record JAJIYU010003155.1, on the reverse strand, counting down.
TCAAGATTAATTAGACAAACTTTTTTATCTTCTATTTTGTCACATTTTAAATCACTAAATTTTAAGTTTAAATAAAAAAAAAAAGTAATGGTCATTTGATATGTTGTATATTTAGTCACTTGTTTTGTAATGTCAAGGGTAAAAGTGTAAAGAAAAAATCTTCAATTTGATAGATTAATAAAAAACTAGGATATCAGTTCTAATTTTAGAAATTATAAAACCTATAATCAAATTCTTTTAGAAGTTAGGACGCAATCTCTAAAAATTCATATTCTTTAGTAAAAATGTTCACACCACTTGAAAAGAAATATAGCTGCTATCTTCATCATGAATTCCTTCAATTCTTTTGGACACATATTTGTCCTTATTTCTTCCAAGTTGTTTTTCATGATTTGAATTCCAAAGTTAACAAGAGAATTGTTGGTGGAAGGAATGATTTTTATTTCAGGCAAGAAGGGAAGTTAAAGCTATGAATTTGGCTATCCCATTGTTTAAGAATTTTTAAACTACTCTTCAACATCTAACTAGAAAATTGGCAAATTTTGATGGTGATTGCACAAAAACAAATTCAGAGCTAACAGTTTTTTTTTTTCATTTGAGTCATTTAGATATGCAAATTCAGAGCTAACTGTTCTAACATAATAATATGATGTCAGTGATAACAGCACGGGATATACTGAAATCTATCATCAACAATATACTTTAGCTTACAATATACACTAGAGATAACAGGATTGTATTATTGCAACAAACAGAATCAAGAAACATAACACATCAACTCAATTAACCATTCAACAATGGAAGGGAGCAACAATTCAACACCAAAGGAAACCTCCCAGAAACTATGAGTTTATAAATATGTATGCACCTGATAGTTTATACACATGGACAATCTAATAGCTTATACAATTTGAATGTTGTTTGACATAAACTATGTATGCACCTAATAGCTTGCTGAGCTATGTTTGTAAACAGTACTGATTTAACTCCTAACTAATAAACTAGATGTACTGGCTAGCTATACTCATGTTTTTTATTAGTGTTTGTTGCTATCAGAATTTTGGGAGGTACCATAAGCTTTTATGGCAACTTAGAAGGATTAAAAGCTTATACAATCTAATATAGTAGTTTCTTATGATGTTTGTGACATGTAATTCATTCTCAATTGTCACATGGGTGGCTCATCTGTTTCTCCTATTGCAGATTTTTGCTCATCATGTTAGTTTGCCCAAAAAAGGCTTGTGCTTGAGTTTTTTAGTATTTTCTTGAATATTCGAGATCTACCAAAATGAGTGTAAAACATTGTTTGTTTGAGGTGGAACTCAGATGATTGAACCGTCGGCCTATATGGCATCTGACATGAGAGAGACACCCTTCTCTCATATGTATTTTCCTCATTATCATTATTATAATTATCATATGAGGAAAATACATATGAGGAACCCATTTTGTCTAAAGTGCACAGGGGCAGGAAACCACTTGAAAACAAAGACATGAGTTGCTTCAAGTTACGACTAGCAACCACGTTAAAGTGTGTTTGATTTCTTGAAAGGAAACAGCCAAATCTTACACATTAATTTCTAATGCAGTGTGTGATTATCCATGAGTATATCAAATCCAGAGGATCAATAAACTAGCACAGAGACACTGATTGAAAGAACTTCAATGAGATTTCTAAATTTCTGCATCACTAATTATTTTACAAGTTGATTTCAGATTATCCATAGGCTAGTAAAGACAAGGATGCAAAACAATAATAATGTATAATTATGTGACATGTAAGTAGTGGTATTTATGGAACTGTTAAACACATACTTAGAAATGAGCCATTTCCTAGCAGTATTGTGATAGGAATCCAAACTGGAAATAAAAAATAAAGTGGATTGTTGTTTAGAGCCGGAAAATTAAGACAAAAGGGTGGTTTGGAAGTTGACAATACTGTGAGGAGAAGTGTAGCTCTTTGCACAAAATGGATTAGGCGTCACTATAAGATGGACCAATCTTTTTGGGCTAAGATGGTCACTAGCAAGCATAGGAACGTTGAGTTCTAAAGGGAAATATCTCTACCCAATACACTACTTATCATTGTCTATGTAAGGTTAATCATTCTTTTCTCTCTCAATTCTTCTGTCATTTTACCCCATCATAGGATATGGTAGTGTCTTTAGATTTTGAGAGGATCGGTGGTTGTCAAAACTCTTATTAAGAATGTTTAAGAGAAATTGGGAAAACTGTGAAGAAAAATGAATTCTTGGCTTAAATTAATGGTACTAGGAGTTTTATATAGCTTTCTTCTATAATTGGTATTTTGTAGTTTTTTTTCCAGTGAATAGAGCATTCTTCTATATATTCTACTATTTCACAACTGCTCCTACTAAGAATGTTTAAGAGAAATTGGGAAAATTGTGAAGAAAAATGAATTCTTGGCTCAAATTAATGGTACTAGGAGTTTTATATAGCTTTCTTCTATGATTGGTATTTTGTAGTTTTTTTTTTCCAGTGAATAGAGCATTCTTCTATATATTGTACTATTTTACAACTGCTCCTACTAAAAATGTTTAAGAGAAATTGGGAAAACTGTGAAGAAAAATGAATTTTTGGCTTAAATTAATGGTACTGGGAGTTTTATATAGCTTTCATGATTTCATCATGTGCCAAACTAATGATCACAAAATAATTGCAGGCAAATGGCCAAAAATATTCTTTGCTTAATAAATAATGATGATCTAATTATAAAAGTTACAATTATATAACTAAACAGTACACAATCTTTTAAGTATTAGTTATTTGCTATCTTAACTAATCAATTTTCTTGTATTATTGAGGTTCGTCTAGAAAAATATTCTAATCCACACTAGATAAAATTTTGGCAATGACTCATTTTTCCAATAAATGTGTTCGTGAATGTGCACTTGCATTTTTTTTAGTTATATTAACACTTTCCTTTTAATAAAAGCATTTTTAAAAAAAAAAATGCTTGTATTACTACCTTTTGCCCAGTTGCTCATCATGGAATTGCCTTCTTGCTTAGTGCTTCTTACAATGTAAAACCTACTAATGTGTTGCTTTTAATTCTTTTTATTGCATACAATGCAAGTTATAGTTTTTTATGTTTTTAATTGTTTAATCTTTAAAATTACTTCATCTTCAACAAATAATCTATCATTATTGACAAATATTTTGCTAACCTTGTGGTGCAGTTATTATTGACAAATGGACAAGAATTGGATAAATTTAGTGAATAGAACGTCCCAAGTTTATATTGATGGAGTTGATCAGTTTTTGGTTTTTGCATATGATAATAATGGTACCAACATAAGAATTTATTATCCATGTAATAGTTGTTGAAATAGGTACTTGTTGTCAAGAAATGAGGTTAGAGAACATCTAATTGTGAAAGGATTCTTGCGTCATTACAAGAATTGGACTAATCATAGTAAGCCTAACATTTCAATGCATAGCAGGCATAATAATACCAATAGAGAAAGGTTAGTCAAGGATGATATGGTTGGGATGGTGTAAGAGGCAATGGAGATTCCAAATGTTGAATCAACTTTGGATAATGATGATGATTCAATTGAAAACATACATGAGTATGGCCCTAATGAAGAAACAACAACATTTTTAAAAATTTTGCAAGATGCAGAACAACCACTCTATCCTAGATGTGAAGAATTTACAACCTTCCCTTTTATTGTTAGACTACTGAATTTAAAAGTGATTTCTGGTTGGACAGATAAATCATTTACCTTGTTGCTAGAGTTGTTGATTGAAGCATTTCCTAATAATACAAATCTCCCGAAGACATACCATGCTGCTAATAAGCTGACAACAGACTTAGGTTTCACATATAAGACATGGGATGCATGTCCTAATAGTCCTATGCTGTTCAAAGATGAAGCATTGTAAAGTTCATGTTCATTCAACAAAAAATCATCTTCATTATACCACTTATTCTTTACTGATAATAAAGTTGTTGTTAGTTAGACGTATAAGAAATGAACAAAAGTAATTATAAGAATAATAAAATCAAGCTTTTGTATTATTTGTCCAGCTCCTGGCTAGATAGTCCATTTCTAAAAAGGCAAATGCACTATCCATTCCAAGATCAAATAGACAACCAAAAAATACCCATCTCATGTGCGAACACACATTTCTAAACGAATTGATTGAAACACTCGAGCCAAAATGTCATTACCCTTCATTTTTGATCAAGTAACAACATTTTAAATGAATATTAATCAAAGAAAACAACAAAAAAATACCTCATTTAGGTATTCTTCACTTCAAGGGTCATTGATCGTCGGGCATTCTTTGTGTTATTCACCGCGTGTGTGTGTGTGTTTTTTATTATTTTATTTTTATTTTTATTTTTATTTTATTTAACCTATTGCAAAATGCTTTGAAGACCTTTATACAAACAAAAAAACATGTCGGAATGACTCCAATGTATGAGTACAATGAGAAGAAACTTGCCTTTTCTAAGATTGAAAATTTTGAAAGGAGATGAGATACAAGGTTTGGGAAGGGCTTTTGGGTGAAAATGGTACGTACCAATAGTTAATTAGCCTTCATACATAAGCAATTTAGATTTTTGTTATTATTTCAATAATGTAAATGAGAAGAGTAAAACGGTAGGTGGGTCCAGCAACAATCTAGTGTTATTTCTAAAGTGGGCCTACTAATTTTTCACCTTAGCAAAGGATGATTTAAAGAGGAAATTACATAAAATGTCAGAAAAAAATTATTTTCATCAATATATGCCCATTTTTCATAAAGTTTCACGTATAACATATATTTTTAAATATTATCAATTATATTGAAACATATATATATAACTCAGTATAAAACAACAAAAGGAGTTTTGTTGCAACAACTGGATCCCATTATTAGCAGTAGCAACGGTGATGAGTAGCAGCAGGGGTGATGTGTAATGGAACGAAAAAGGGCAATGAAGAGGAAGGAAGAAGAAGAGTAGCAAAGAGGAAGTTGCAATGAAACGCTGGTGACGTGTTGCTTGTATTCATTGGTTCATGGCCGTGAACAGACAGTGAAGACTTATGCAGTGGCAATATCAGCTTTAGCGACAACGTCACAGAAAACAGAGGGGGAGCAAAAACAGGGGGAGCAAAAACACAAGAGCAGAGGCAGTGGTGTTTCAACGAACCTAATTTCAAAGTGGAACAAACATGGGTTGCATTGACAACTATTTAGAAGAACAAGGAGAATATCACAAACCAACAACAGAAGAACAACAAAGAGCAGGGTTGCAGCGTTGCATCAACAACAAATTAGCAACAGTGTAGCAAGCATAACGAAGGAATATGACAATTGAAACAATGGCAACAACGATGCAGGCACGATGAAGGAAAAAAAAAGCAGCAGTGAGCAACAGAGATGGACACAGATGCACAGAGCACGAGTGCAAAAACCTGACTACCAAATGATATGCGATCTGACTTACAACAACACTAGTGTAATAACCGAGCCCACCGTGACGATATTGTCTCCACCTTAGCCCACCACTGACTGGGTTTAGGGTTTTATCCTTAGTGAAACTCGAACCTGAGCCTTCCAAAACGTGTCAGCACAATGAGACACCCATGAATGCATATTTAGCCTAGGCATCACTCTGGAGTGGGATCGATATAAAATATTACAATCCATCCCCCTTGAAAGCAGTCTTATCCTCAAGACTCACACCCCCATCACACACAGAGCTCTGATACCATTTGTAACAACCCGATCTCACCGTGACGATATTATCCTCATCTTAGCCACCATTGACTGGGTGCAGGGTTTTATTTTTCGCAAGACTCGAACCTGAGTGTCCCAAAAGCATTTGACACTAATAAGCTCGCAATTGCTCATTTAGCCCAGGCATCACTCTAGTATTGGGCCGATATGAGATATTATAGCTAGATCTACAAATGATTTGCGATTTGATCTACAACAACAGTTGCAACTCTAGTAGAAAAACGACCTCACAATAGAGTTTCGGCCAACTGTGGCAATGACGAATTACAGCACCGAAAAACCAATAAAAAAATATTCAGGTCATCGAAGTCTACATCCGAGTCATCGGAGGTGAGGTCACAGCGGCAAGTTCACTTGTCTTAATTAAAAAAGAAGTCTTTGGGTTGAGTTTAACATTTTCTTTCTTTTCCTTTTTTTCTATTTCTTGTCTATTCAGAATGTTATACTAATTGTATATCAATGTTTTATCATTGTTTATAAGCTAAATGTTATAACAATGTTATATGTATTGCATGTCAACTTTTGATATACTAATAATTGTTATTCAATAATTTTTACAGTACCATATATTCATGTTATACTAACTGTATATCAATATTATACCATTGTTTATAAGATAAATGTTATATCGACTGTATACCAACTTTTGATATACTAATAGTTGCTAATTAATAGGTTTTTACAGCACTATATAAGATAAATGTTAATAGTTGTTAATCAATTGTATACTAATATTATACTAATAGTTCTTAATCAATAGTTTCTTGTATTTTTGACATTAAGTTTCTGATATATATATATATATATATTAAAATACTAATAATTGTGTAATTATTTTTATTTTCTTGTATAAAAATGTATTTTTTGCTAACTTAAACCCAATCTTTTGGAACGTTTAAACTATCTAGCACATTTTTCTTTATTTTTTCCTTATTAAGCATACTATTATCTTCTTCTTCTCCTCCCTCTTTCTCCACTTTTCTTCTTCTTTGACCCTCCTCTACTTCTTTTGTGTGGTTTTGCAATCCATCGCTGGCTTAGCAAAACCATCGAAACTTTTTAATTTTTCCGTAAAACCACAATCTTGTAACTTTTTTTTATTTCTTATTGTTTATTGTATTTATTTTGTTATTTTTGTGATTATCCCATATTATTTCAAACACAATATTATTATTTTTTTAAGTCCATTCTATTTAATTCAAGTATATCTCATTTTATTCCACAAAAATATTTATGTCCTATTTTACATAGCAAACACACCCTTAAAGTGTTCTCCTACATATTATGGCAGAACAGCGAAATTATTTCCTTATATCTTCTACGTTATCTAAGAATGACGCTAAGCGGGTAATGGGTATTACTTTAAGGTCTAATCCTTCAACAGATAAATTGATATGGTAATTTAATAAATCAGGTCCATTTACAGGCAAATCAGGTAGACTAACCAATAAGATAAAGCTCATATATATATATATATATATATA
>JAJIYU010003154.1:0-27602 GCA_030144865.1 Tinospora cordifolia | reverse complement strand
CTCTCTCTCTCTCTCTCTCTCTCTTTTGTTTTTGTTTTTTTTGGCCATCTCTCCAATCCATCTTTTTGTACATACTAGGTATTGGATCTATGTTCATATATATAGATGTGTATATCCCAAACCTAAGAAAGGATTGTATTGAACAGTGGAAGAGTCTTTAAAGCCCTGCCCCCCTAATCTGAGGTGGGATTTGGGAGCTTTTGAATTTTATGGGGATTTAATAAAAATAAATAAAGGGCTTATTCAAGTTCAGCAACGAGATCCCGGTCTTGTTCTACCTTCTGAGCCGTTACATGGCACAGAACCTCTCCCGCTTTTATGATTTTTGATGTAGCATTCACTATTGATGTACAATTTGTCATTTTACGCAATGAACGTAACCAATGATTTGAAAAGCATAAAAACATTTAGCTGGAGTAATAAATCCATCCAGCGGTTGGTGAAGACACTGCGCTTTTCCCATTGAAATTAACTGTACATTTGAACCTCGAGGAATAATGGCCCCATAGAGAAAAATAAAAGAGAGAGAGAGAGAGAGAGAGGCAATCTTCAGTGTTTCATCGAGCCACGGCCAACTTCAATAGCGAGGTCTTAGATATGGCAAACTTCCACCGCTCCGTGATCTAATTTCAGAAGCTAAAATCTGTGGCCCATGCCCTTGATTGTGCGAATCAGTTCTGTAATTTAGATGAAACTTGATTGATTGTACTCTGGCCGCCGTAATCAGCCTAGATTAAAAAACTCCTTCCCGAAAAGCCGCAAAAACATTATCTCCTGAGTTCCCGTGGTTATGTTCTAATATGGTATGCTTCCATGAGTGATGAGCACTTCTTGCTCTCCCGAGAACGAAGATGAAGAGCCACAAAATAAATTTGTTTGACGAATTAAGGTAAACGTCCACGACAATTGGGAGCACCACAGAAGCAAGGCCGCTCTCCAGATGCTAGTATATGATTGCTGTAGTCGTATGCCAGTTCCTCACCAGCAGCAATCTGGTACAATAGCTAGCAAAGTCAGCACATAGTAGTATGCTAGTCCATTTCTGGGAAAGACTCTGAAAAGTTAATTGAGATCATTCAAATGGAAACCAAGTTGGCGATGGTGAACTCTTCAAAAAACATTCAGAAAACACCTAGTTCTTGAAAGGATGATCTCCCGGCAAGCAAGAATTGGCCCAATTAACTTCTATACATGATATATGTGACCGTGAGTCGAAATGCATGTCAAATCCCACAAGTTAAAGTCTAACGATTCAAAAGTGGAAATGATATATGACAATTAACTTCTACCTCTGCTCCCGTTAGACCACCACAAAGCACTAAGGATGACCCTTCAAAATATCACAAGTAAATTTTCCTTACTATATTAACTTATGGAGTGAGAATGAGATACCATTACAGTGGACAGATGAATGCCAAATCCAAACTTTTATTTATTGAACAAACTTCATGGGAAAATAAATTGTAGAGAAGCAGAGGGTCGAAGTTTTTCATGCAGAAAAATACTTTCTTCTATGGGAGGTAAACTAGTTAAATAGAAAGAACAAAAGTTCTGCAGATTCTCTAGAAACTTTGCAACTCCAGAAATTATACAGAAATCAACACAAATAATGCATTATTAAAAAATAAAAAATAAAAATAAAAAAAAGAACTATCGCATGAGGAACGTAGAAGAAAGCTTACATCTCGACTTGCATAGAACCCAATATGAGCAAGTTGGAAATCCATGCTATCCACTAAAACATGGTACTTGATGAGGTTGGGTGAACAACTGGCAGTAACATAAACATCAGTCATATAATGAAATCAAACTATTTCTTGCATAGTGATAGCATAGAAGTTCAGAAAGCAGCTAACAAGTGGTCAAATAAACTAAGATAACTTGGCCATTATACAGTGTAAACAAGAAAAGTATACTAGATTAAAAGGAACATGAAGATTAAAGGTCGCGTAGGAGTGAGGGAATACCACGAAAAGGGCAAGCATGAGTTAGCTAGAAGCCATTAAAGACCACATTTTTCTGGAGATGATCCTAATTGTAATTGAATGGAGACCAATTTCTCAATGGGCATTTGGGATAATGCTTTGCAGTTATATTCACATTGAAAACAGCCAAGGCAGACATGATACCAAAAAATAAAGCAAGAAAAGGTCTGCAAGTAGACTTGTGCTGTACAAGATGTAGATTTCTTTTACTACTAATGTTTGGCCTGCCTCCCATCCATCAGAGCTAGGTCAAGACAGATGGATCACTTCTATTTCTATTGGTAATGTGCAATTATAGGCTCAGAATCATAGGGCAGAACTTAACCCATGTATGATCGAACTAAGTCTACATGATGCATCAAATGGAAATATATAATTACTAGTACTTTCTATCTAAAAAATTGTGTCCTGACCTGTGATTGATAAACCGTGAAATATTCCCATAATTCCTGGCATTAACAACAAATGGGAATACATCTAGTCCATTCATTTCATCAACGTGGGCGTCGACATTATACCAATAGCTGCAACCTTCATTCTCAGATCTGCAGTTTCAAGGGAGTATCATTCAAAATAATGATTAAACTGACTAGAAAATATACATACACGAGCAACAAAATTATGAGCCAGACTTACCCCATCTCCCTCTTTCTCATCTCCTGATCATTTGAAACCTCCCCAATGAATTCACACACAAATGTTCCAAGTGGAATTTCTTCACGTGCTCTCACCCCCCAACCCTGTAAATGGCCAGTGGAATATCAATCTGACTTCTTGAATATGTATATAGAAAATAAAAATGGTAATTCTTACCTTGTCCTCGGTTTTGAAAACTTCTAACTTCACTTGCACCCCGTTCTGCAAAACCCTATTGGGACAGGTTCTATCACAGCTACACCTTGAGTTACACTCATAGACAAAGTAACCCTCCTGTGACAATAAAAAAATTGACAACCAGTAATTACTATAATAAAAAAAACTTGCCTATATGCCCACGTTTCTAGTGCATACAAAACAGTATCGAGTCAATATCAATTGCCTATTTGCTTTGACCACTTTAGTTGTTACGAGCTACAATTGCACCATTATTATTACTTTTATTATTATTTTTTTAAAACTAAGTGGTATCGTGGCTTTGCTCAACTAATCCAGTTAGGGCCCAGGTAGCACAAGCAGGAAACACCCCTAGTGGCCAGCTTGAGAATCGGACTCAGGATCCCATGCTTTCCGCCAAAAGCCCAGAGTAATTAGTGCAACCTTATGTTGGTTACAACTTGCAACCACACAATCATTATTTTTCTTTCCGGATACTACACAACTGTATTTCTGGTTATTGCTCATCAGGTCAAACTTAGCCTAGAAGACCCCCTAATGTGCCAATTTCGTCTAAAGATAATAGGATGCTAAGAGTTTGGCATTAAATGGACACAACATTACCTCCAACACGATTCGACCATTCTCGTCATAAGCAAATTTACCATGCATTGGTTCACCCAATATATCCTTTGCATTTTCATAGTCGTTCTCAAACAGATACACATGATCACACACATCAGGAGAACAAGTTGACTGAGGGCAAGCACAACCCAACTGTGAACCCTGCAAGTGAAGAACTCAGTTTATAAAGGACCAGTAATCATCAAGGGGGAAGTAAATAAAAGGACCAGTAGGTATCACATTGACAAGACATAAAATCAGCAAATGCATTAATGAGAGAGGGCCAAACAAGGAGGTTCAGATTAATACAGCGAAGAACAATTAAGGTGTTAACTAAGAAGTGTGACCTATTAACATGTCTTGGTAACAATATAGACAGATGAAGATTTAAAATAACTTACATAAAGAAAAATAAGAAAGCTATAACTATTTCTAATATTGTTGACTTAGTCGATGAAACACCATGAATGAAGCAATTCAGGTAATGTAACACTCTGTATTTTAATTAGATACGTAAATTAATTCAAATAAAAAATAAATGGATATAAATACATGTGATTGTGCGTACTATATATGTACATACGTGTCATTATACACATGTATTAAAAATACACCTTGCATACTTTAAATTAAATTAGTTATTGAAAGAAATAATAATAATAAAATAATAAGTGGATTAAGAAAATATATAATAAAATTTTAAAAAAATGAAATCAAGAAGTACATTAGTTATATATACATGTATATAAAGAGAGTATGATATAAGAGTTGATATTGTATAAATAAGAGAATGGGATAATATATGGTGGAGAATTGAAATAATTGATGTTGTATCATGAGGTGTTTGTATATAAAATGTAAGTGGTCATTTATATATATACATGTTGGTGTAAAAAAAGTTAGTGGGCAACAATTATGTCTAAGAGTGGGAGGTGAAATTATCATATATGCATATGTGTGGGTTAATTGATTAGGAGGTGAGGAGGGCAATTTGGTAATTGTTCAATCTATATAATAGTGGGTCGGCTGCTCACTTTCTTTTATTCCCTCATTCATTCCTTTGTTTTGCACGTCCAGAACCAAAACAAAAAATTCAGAGAAAGTGATTAAGCCGAACAGAGAGGAAAGAAAGGAAAAAGAGGGAGAACATCCATTTTTTCTTCGGATTCGACGTGCAGGTAAGCTATTTCTCCCAATTCTTGTTATAAGAATGCTATATAAGCCGAGTACTATAAACCTAGGGGTATAATTTGTACTATAGGGAGTGTTTTATAGTAGTACTCAAAATTGAGTATTCCCCCACAGTGAGTAAAACTTAATAAAAATTATACCAAAACACTTCTGGTGATAAGTAGATCCTAGATATGTAGTTAGTTTTTGTCCGTTTATCCTGTAGATTTTAAAATAAATACTCAAAATTTTATAACCTTTGGATAGGCTTTTGGGTATGTTAAACCCAAATAAAACTTTGATTGAAACCTATAGGAATGTAGATAATGAAAATACATACCCATCGACACCAAATTTATGAATTTTGAATATCAAATGAATTTTTGGTGAATGATTGATCAATGAGATTATTTATGAAAATTTAGAAAATTAAAGAAAAATTGATTTGAAAGCTTATTTATTTTATTTTCTGCTGTAAAAATATGGTATATGAGCAAGAAATTAATTTTAAAGGTTATTAAAAATATTTGAACTAATGCGCAACCATACGTGATGTCTAATGCACATATGTGATTAAATATGAAAAATAAATACGTTAGAAATTCTTTATAAAAATAAATTAAATATGATTTGTGGATAAAAATTGTTTCTGTGATAGGTTAATTGCGGTGCATTGAACCTAGATTTTTGGGAGTTGATATTGAAAATTGTTTGGACAGTAATTTTGATGAATAATAGAGATACGTGCCCAACGGGATTAGTTGGTATTCTAAGTATTTCTTTATCTTGATTATTTATATAACATTGTAGATATAAAATGGATTTGAATGTAAGCATGCTATTTGTACTGACATATTTGAATTTGGTTTGAAATTCATGAAATTTTATTTACGCGGCAACGTGTTTTGGATTTGCAAGAGCATATCTAACATTCGATATTGTTTCGATGAATTGAGCCATAGAGAATAATACTTCTTATGTGATAATTCATGTGGGACTGAGCCATAAAAAGTATCAGGCTTTCTCTATGTGATAATCCTCGAAATGATTGTGGAGTGATTGATAATTAGAGGTACAGTCTACTATTGTCCAGGCCAGACAAGAAGTGAGACTGACTCTACTTCTGAAAGATGTGGACATGCATATGTTTTATTAAATGATGCATTGAAAATAGCATGATCACTATGTTGAATGCATGTATGTATGGCTTAAATGTGCATAATAAATTTAAATGTTTTACATAATTTGATTTTCTGCATGATTATTTAAATGCATCTAAATGTCATAGATAAAGATTATTCACTGGACATGTTGTCGTTTACTTATTATCTTTAATATTTCAGGAATAGATAAGAAAGGGAAGAGACCAGCACCAGAAGAGCACTCGACTCTTCAATTATTGTTGTGTGTATAGGTTTAATTATTTTGTGGGTTGTATTTTTGTATAATTATAATTATCACTGTATATATAATATCACCAGAGGGATTTTGATCTGTTTATACTAGTTAAGAGTGTGAAACTTTGTAAATTATGAACTATAAGTTATGATTGATGATAGTCTGTAAAACTTTATCTGTTATGAACTTATGGATTGATAATAAGGTTTATCAGGTGTAAATGTTCCTTTGGGATAAATCAAAATTTTAGGGGTGATTGTCAAAATTTTTGTACGATTATTGAGTAGTACTGAGTATAAGAGGTTGACATAGTATTATACACGTATAAGAGGTTGAGTATAAAAGGTTGACATAGTATTATATACGTAGGTGTAGCGTATATGGTAATATGATATTATGTGCCAGTCGTGACGTCACTTTTACGAAGTTAGTTGCGACATGTAATCAACTACATGTAGTTGGGAAAATGGCTTAGTTGAGTTGAAGTTGTATTTACACACATAAGGAATATATCATATATCATACAAGGTTTTGAATGATCAATGTTATATCATCACGCATAAAAAATACCGAGTTTCAAAATCTCAAAAGAGCATTAAATATTCAAAAATAAAATAAAGTTTCAAAATAGCATAGAATATTCAAAAATAAAATGGATAACACATAGATTAGCCATATTGAGAAGCAAATCTTAGATGATTTCGATTATGCTCCTAATGAATATTAGGCAGTTGCTTACAAAGTAATTTACCAGAGCCTAAGTTGTATTATAAGAAGTCCAAGATTTTGCTATTTACCAAATAAATGACCCTATAAATTAGAAGCATAAAAATGGGAAAAAATACAATACATAATCAATCAACCAAATTTAATTTCTGTAATGCTATATGAACTCTGCTTGAAACCAAATTTAATTGTTTATTGTTTTATGTGCATTCAATATGACAATGTGTTTGTTTGTGTGCACTTGTGTGTGTGAAATTCCTAATCTAAATAGTCCAAAATGGTTGCAAAAATTTCTGGGAGAGTAGAACAGGCAATCGTGCAGGGTGATTCATAGTAGACATGGTCTTTTGGAAATCATCATGACACAGAAAATTGCCACTCAGTCTGCTTGCCATAACCCTAGGAAATTTGTTTCCTTAGTGTCCCCCATTTTCCTCCCTTTGCTTCATTTTGAGATCGGTAGGGGTGACTATTCATTTTTGAGAAGACCTTTGGTTTGTAATTGATCCTTCTTGCACCATGTTAACTCGAATCTAACCAAAGATCCCTTTCCTGCAACCAACCTATTTTGAACCTTCATTTGTCAACCCACGATCCATCTCATTAGAATCTTTAGTTACACGTCCCCTATCCCTTAGGAGGAGCATAATAGTAACTCATTGTTACATATGCTTCAGGGTTGTGCCCTATCCAATGATGATCATAGGATTCTTTGGCCTTGGGACCCTTCAAGGATTTTCTGTTCATCCAAATCCTTCTTTTCTGCCATCATTGTGCCTCCTAATAGTGTCCCTTCCCCTATTTTTAAGAATGTGGAAAGTGCAAGTGTCATCATAAATTAACGTTCTATGGGAAAGTGAATATGGGTGACATGATTCAGCACAAGCACAATTCTTTCTCTACATTGATGTCACAGTGTTTAGACTCTGTATCACATACTTTTTGGGAGTGTTCATTCTCCCTTGATGTGTGGGATAGGTGGTGAACCCATTTCCCAATTTCATCTTCAAATCTCTCAAAATAGGCCATTCTACAATATTTTCATTCATCGAACATATTCTCCTTGGGAGGAATGCTCACTCTAGGTGGTGTGTTCGCCTACGGTTTGGTCTCTTCGCTAGGAGAGAAACTCTAGGGTGATTGCAGACAAGGATTGTCCAGCTAGGGTTGTGTGGGAAAAGTCTCATGCTATAGCTTCTTTTTGCATTAGCAACAGTAAGTTGTCTCTGGGTTACCCTCTCTTAGAGTGGCTGAGAGGGTGGGGCTAAATCCGTATAGAACATTTTGCAGTTTTGGTCTCACGGTGTAGAAAGTTGGTTTTTTACTCATACATCAATATACAATATGTTTTTTGTTTTTTTTAAATAATTGGTCCATACCAATGTATAACCATTGCTCAATGATTTCATAGTCTACTTCAATCATCAAAAGACATATCATCAGAACAAATATATATGTTTATGAAAGGGGGACTCGGCAGATTTCCTCCACAGTGACGGGATCTTCGTGCACAAGATCTCCCCTTTACAACAGCAACAAATAGTTATGTTTAGACGCACTTGACAGTAAAAAACTTCACATCTATGTTTAGCATTTCTACCTTCTAATGGAAGAACTGCCCACAAGGTGCTCCTAATTGAAAAGAAAATGCGGAGGACCACTAACTAATAAGAAGAGTAGAAAAGGAGGCTTCTGAAGAAATCAAAAAGCAAAGGGCCCATTAACTACTTATCAAGAGAGTAGCAGGACAAAAAAAAAAAAAAAGGAACAAAAATAAAAGAAACTTTTCAGTGAAACTTCAAACTGCTAACAGAACTGATAAAGGAAACATTACAAAACTTTAAAATGAAATTGGCTGCTTTTCTCATAATCAAGACCTATCCATTCATAAATTTGGAACTACTAGCCACACTAATCAAAATTAAAGCCCAAGCCTTAAATCTCTTGTCCTTTTAATAGTGTTATCCTTGCTGCTGTAGTCTTCAAAAGAAGTTTATAATATTCAGATCACTTTTGATATCAAGTTCAATAAAGAAAAACACAAACCATGAGAGACAATAAAACACAATAAGAACAGTACCTTTGTCTCACAATCAGTAGACGGATCAAGCAATCGCTTAGTGATGTAGTTAAAACTCTCCCAAGGCATGGGAGAAAGAGCTTTATTTCCGTTGAATCTTTCATCTAAACTGTTGATATGAAGGGAACCCAAAGTATTCTCATCTGCTACGCAGGGAATGGGAATTGATTCCAGTCCAAAGCTTACATCTTCACACAAGATTAGTGGTGTTTGTGTAAATATTGATTTGATATGTTCAGTTTCAATTACATAGTGGCACTCATCCATTTCCCATTCATCAAAGTTCATAGGATCCTCTGACTTAGTTGAAGTTTGCTCAGTTAAACCACCTGAGAGAGGCATTAATGGAGGCAAAATCTGGGCATTTTTGGTAGGTTTACAACCTTTAGGGCAGATGTACCCTTCTTGGTGCCATTCCACTTGAATATTCAGCTCACTGCAGAGTTTAGCAGCCTTAAGATACAGCCGCTCTGGCAGTACCCCAAACTTCTCCTCCAATGCTGCATGGAGCCTGATTTTGCAACACGTAGAGCGAGCAACAGAAAGCAAGTCGAGGTTACCTGGCCGTGGTTTTGCTTCTTGGATCTCAGAAAACAAGATCTTTGCAACAGCTGAACATTGTGGTTCTGTCAATCTTCCTAGACCAACCACCTCAGCCACCTGGGGCTGCAATCTCACCCCCCGACTGCTGGCCAAAGTAGATGCCTGAAAGCGTTTCTTCATTCTTAAATTACCACGGTTCCTAAGCCTATAAGAAGCTGTTCCAAGCCCCTTCACAAATTTCTGACGAATGAGCCTGCCTGATTTCAATTTATAAGGATTAGTCACTTTCCTTGCAGGAATATGACCAGCCAAACTTTGACCCATATGAGCAGCTTGATGGTGCCGTCCCAGATCTGGTAAGAGATCAAACTTCAAACCGCAGAACTTACAAATGAATCTCCGAGATTCACCATTGTCACCACCATTATTCTCGGTGAGATTATAACTGAGCTCTACCTGTTGAGAAGACTGGCTTTCAGCCATGTTATGCTGTTGTTTGCCATTTGAAAGCTTCAAATCCATGGAGTGAACTGAGAGAACATGCAACCACAACTGCTCGGTATCAATGAAATGGTTGCCACAAGGCATACATTGGTACAACACATTTTGATTGAGAAATTGCATATTATGTGTTTCCTTTACATGAGTCTCAAGAAACTTTTTGTTAGTAAATGACTTTTGGCATATAGCACATGAATACCCTCTGAACAACCACTGTGCTTCCTTTTTGTGAACATCCATCCAGTGGACACCAAGCACATCATCATCAAAGAATTCCTTTGAACAAATCTTACATTTAACAGTCTCCTGCTTGTTGCTGCTGGTCTCCTGGACTGCCATCCTCGGAGCTGATTCCTCTACATCAGAGAAACATGGCTTATGACTTTCAGCCTGAAAGTTCCAAAGTCTCCTAAGTTTCTCTCTTTCACGCAAAACCAACTTCATAATGTACTGCGCAGCACATAGATCTTTAGAAGCTTCAGACAAAATCCACTGTAGCTGAGTTTCCTTAGAAACTGGGTTTCGACGGGATAGGACACTTTTTGTGAACCCATAGAGAAGCATACATGCTTTATGCAAATTTAATTTTTGTTCTTGAGACCTACAGTTACTTAAGAACTCAACAAAAGTTTCTTTTGATATGATCCTACTCTTACCATTTCGTGCCCGTTTAAGAAAGCTTGGAATATGCTTTTCACAATATAACGTATGAAATTTTGCACGTTCTGAGCATATATCACCACTATGCGGGAGGAATGGCCCTATGCACAGCTCTGGACTAGAACAGGTTTTAATTGATTCCTCGTGTTTATCTAACAAGGAATTTCTTTCACCTAATGTTCCCACCTCCATAACAGGAATATCATTAGTTTCTTGAGTATTTTGAAGTTCCCCAACTGGCATTTCTTTGAAAGATGTAATATCTGTGGCAGTCATCATCTCAGTGTGACTTCTTTTAACTGCATTTTCTGATGAACTTGATGGCCTTGATGAATCCATTAAATCCTGAACATTCTGATGTCTATGTTTCTTGCAAAACTCAGATCCATATTGAGACCTATGCTTACAATTCATACCATGCGTTGTAGTTCCTTTGCACATTGGTGCCTCAAGATGAGGTTTTAACTCTGCTTTGGAAGTTTTGCCAAGTGAACGAATGGTCAAATGTACACAGCAGTAAACATCACCATCATTTGCCCACCTAACACATTGCCTCCCTTTGGCTTCAATAAATGCCTGACACTGTTGATATCTGTTCCCAGAAACCAAAAGCTTTCTTGAATTTTCAATGTCTACAGGCGCTTCTTTCACCTTTGCAACAGGCATGGATTCATTATTTCCAGCTTCAACTACAATTTCATCCCATCTGTCAAGCAGTCCACCAGGACAAGCAGAGGGTGCGACTCTCTCAGTGGAAGTATCCTCGCAGGATTCTGATACTAATATGGAAGCATTTCCATGTTGGGCATCAAAAAGTCCAGAGGCTATGGTTCCTGATTGGGCTTTGGCCAAAGCACTAGCTTCCAGTTGCGAAACATTCATCTCTGCACGACGAACTTCAAGCTTCGGGCGTTTCCTACTGATTTGGAGACCCACTGTGATGGAATCCTCATATTGTTGCTGATCATCTTCCTCTAATCCATTAGATATAGGGTGTGATATCGAGAACCATTTCATCACTTCCTTCTTCCAGGTCCTCCACTCAGGGTCCACCTCAAATTGCAAAGGTGCCTCCTGTAGTGCCCGAACTTCATTCCAAAGTATTGATTTAACTAATTCCTGGAGCAGCAAAAGGAAAGTGCATCAGGACAACAGGCGAAGAATGAGTAGCAATATCAACTCCTTCAGCAATCAACTTCACTGAATAAATTAAATTCAATTCAACCAAGATATCAAAAGGTTTGAAACAGTTTCTTCTCATCACTAAAGCTTACTGGGAGATATTTTTTGCAAACTGACACACAAATATAAGAAGTTCACAAGTAATTGGAGGTCAAGGTGATTGATCCGTGATTTTCTTCCTTCAGTTAATAGAATTTGGAACATAACCTCCAGAATGAATAATGCCTAAGGTAGCTTTATATCATTACACTTTTATGCAGGGTTTTTAATCTGGCACTTGGTAACTCTTAGGCATTAAGATTTGTGATTTGGATGCAACCAATTTTTTAACATTTGAAAAAAAAAAAAAAAAATCAAAACAAGGAGCATTTACTTTGTAAAATGGACTGCTTTTCAATAAATGATAAAGTGTTGTTGCCAAAGTTTTATTTTTTGGGTCATATCTTATATTTTGAACCCTCAACCAAATACATGTCAAATTTTATTCCTTCTACGGCAGAAGTTCACTGTGGTAGAGATTCAGACAAAAATAGATTGATCAGTCTGTAAAGTAAACTCTAGTTAACAAAAATGTAAAGGCTTAACTAGTGTTTTCAAAGCCATGCTTAGGAAACTAGACCATTGCCTAGGCATTTGCAACTAAATAGCTGAGGCCAAACTTAAGCCAGGTAGTGCTATTTGAATTTTTTTCATTTTGTTTTTATTTTTATTTGTTTATTTTTTGAATGAAGTGGTTAATGCAAATATATAAAACTAAAAGGTTTTTTTTCCCCTCATACTTTTTTGTGTGCTATTGTGTAATTTAAATATTAACATAACATTTATTTTCAACACTCTATTTCCTATTACTCAAGATGTATTTTTCCCTATTTTCTGCAATTGATTATTTATTTTTATTTTTGCCTGCCCTTCATTATGTCAAACATAGCTCTTGAAATTGTTGTAGTTTTACCATTTGCTTGTCCTTCTATTTATATTTTTGTCAGTTTTTAATGTGTGCTTAGTGGAGTAGTTGAATGGTCATAGAATTCCAAAAAGTATGCAAGAGTTTGATGGGCTTATTAATGAATTAGGTCTTATTGACCCTCTGCTTCACAAGGCTAACTTCACGTGGTCCAATATCCAGACCCCTCTCATCTACAACAGGTTGGGTAGATTTTTTAATGTAGGTTGGACAACGTTGTTCCCTAGACAAATACAGGAAGCACTAGGGTAACCTTAGATCACTGACCTATTGTCCTTGAAACTTACCTAGTGAAATGGGGCTTAATCCTATTCTAATTTGAAAATAAATGGCATTTCCATAGAGTCTTTGAAAAGATTCAGATTTGGTGGCCATCAACCCAAGCCTATGGATGGGGGGCCACATGTTTATGATCAAGTTAAGATGGGCGTGGAAGCCCTCAAACTTGGGACAAGGAGACTTTCGAGAGTGTTCTTGAGAGGAGATTGGAGTCGGAAGAGGTTGTGAAGTAGTTAGATGAGATGGAGGAAATGAATAGGTGAAGCAAGGAGCTCGTACCCTTTATATACGGCAGAATTGGAAGAAGTGTGCCTGAGCTAGGATTGGATGGCTATTAAGTAGGGCACAATTGCATGTTTCATTGTAAAACAATAGGGACCTTAACATCTAGGGAACTAACAAAGATCACTGACCTTTTTCTTCATATTGATAAGGTAAGATCATCAAATCAAATTAATGGATTTTGTTTCATCACTCGTGCAAATCTTTTATCTCTAGCATGTTAGCTCTCCCCGGTATTCTCTTTGGTAGTCATGATATGGAAAGCAAGGGTCTTATTGAAAATGAAGGTTTTTGGCTTGCTGATGCCACAGGGGAATCAACACATATGAAATGTTGTAGAGAAGATCACCAGGTCATTAAATTTCTCCTCATTGGTGCATTCTTTGTGGTCAAGATGAGGAGACCGCTGAGCACATCATGGTTTCCTGTGAGATGTAGAGGCGTGGAGTAGGTGGTTTTTTCTTCTCCAGACGATGTTTCTTATGCCCTACTACCATAGAGGAATGTCTCAGTGCAGATAGTCTCAGTGGCTTTGGTTGCAAATCTAGCCACAATATGGGGAATGTGGCTTAAGAGAAATAATTGGATATTTAAGGATGCAACAAGATGCAAGGAAAAGATATGGGAGTCAATTAACCTTCTAGGAAGCTCTATGCTAGTTGTGTCTAAATGGAATAATGGGTATTCGATTCCAGATTCGATTTTGGGATGGCATAGGTATCCATTATCTATAGCATAAGAGATAGTGCTGATGTATGTGACTTACAATAAAGTTTTTCATGGTGGATGGATATACAACGAAACTCTAAATTATAGACTTCTAACAATCCCCCCTCCCCCCCAAAACACCCACCAAAAAAAAAAAAAAAAGTGTGCCTTGTGAATACAAAATTGAAGAGGGAAACCAATAGTAATTGCTTCCACACATCATTTCTACATTATGAAATCTGTATGTAATTATATCTACAGAGTTTGCAGACTTCGTATTATCAAAATAATTATTTATTTGCTTAAGGAGATTCAAAAAAATATTCTTGCCCATGGCGCTATTTGCCTGAAAATTAACTGTAATCTTAACAAAATTAGTTTTAATCTCTTTGTTAGAAAAAAAAAAAAAAAAAAAAAAAAAAGAGAAAAGAAAAGAAAAGAAAAATGCACACATAATTGGCTTTCTTCAGCATCTGTTACCTCCATTTTATTTTATTTTATTTTTAAAGACTAAACTTTTGGGGAGGGGGGGGGAATACAAGATGAGCTTGTCCATTCATGGAACTTAACAACCTAGCACTTACTTATTACAGGTAAACACACAAAACAAGCCTAATCACTAAGCCATATGGAGAAACATGAATACAAATATACAGACAAATTAGGACAAATACCTCTGTCAACATTTCGATAGTGTCAGCACTTAATGCGTTCCCACATTGCTGTCTCCAAGACTCAATAGAATGTTGTAACCAACCAGGATTAATATACTTTGGTAATATCTTCTGTAAGAAGTGGTATTTTACATCAGTATCGACACATGTTTTTAAATTACTGCAAATTCAGTTAAATAGCAGTTCTTGAACGGTAAAATAATATGATCTACAAGCGTAAATATTGAAATAAAATATAACATTGAATTGATAAGTGAGCAACCATTTACTCAAGTATTTACTCAAGTATGGTTACACGTGACAAGCTAACAAGGCACCCTGAAAGTGACACACTACAAGAGCACTGAGATGAACGGGTTTGAGGAAGCTCATCCAAGATAGAATTATTTGCATCATATGGCCACTTGGAACATACAAACATAAACAAGCAAGTTTTTAAACTTATAGGATAACATTATAAAAATTATAAATCAATATAGCTTCTCTTCAAAAGATTAGGAAGTTAAAAAATGGTAGAAGAAATGAGAAATAACACCCAGTTTCAATGCAACAAATGCCCCACCCAAAAAAAAAATAAATAAATAAATAAATAAATAAAGAAAAAAAGAAATTGTGGTTAAACATCTGAAATAACAATTAAGTGTTCCCTGCACAAAAACTGCTTTGCCTATCAGCCGCTGCAGTACTTTATACAGCCTGTCAAAACTGGCTAAAAGATCTTTTTCTTGTCAGTTGTCACGATATTTATGCTGCTTTATCACCACGAAGGGAAGTTGAACTGATAGCAAAAATTTAGGAGGTAGTTATTCTGATCTGACTTATAGTATTTAAAAATGCACACAACCACGTGATAGTTATATGTTATATAATAGGTAAATTTTTCATTATGATAACTTGTAATCCTATAGCCTCAGTCTTACAAGCATTGCGAGGTCAAACAATTAAGTAGTTGGTCAAAGCTCAAAAATCCTAATTTTATTGTAAATATGATCTCAGAAAAATCTTGAGAAATAAATCTAGATCTATTTGCAGATACAAGAAATGGAAAACAATGTCTACAGATGAAATATGAATGTAACAAAGAATGATCCCATCAACATTATTTTTGGAGATTCATGTCTTGTTAGTGATCAACACCAATACTAGACCTCAAAATTCATAACCTGTGAATTATACATAATTTTTTTTAATATAAAAAAAATAAAAAAAATAAAAAAAAAACAACATTGACCACATTAAACTAAAGCCTTGAAGAAAAAAAAGGGAGAGAAACACACTTTACTTTCACCAAGAAGGCAGTTCTTGGCATTATAACTTCCTTTATTCCCACAGCATTTAAAATTTTAAATTTGGTTATAATATTCATAACCCTTAGAATTTATACTTGCAAATAATGAAAGGAAGAATAAAATATGTATGTAATTTGATGCTTCTAATAAAGAAACTATTAATAATCTGCTAGAATGTTAAAAGGTAAATTTCTTAGTGCCTAGCAATCATCAAGATTGGGGACATACATTGCAAAGCTTCAGGAGCATCCTTCCTAGATCTGAATAGTCTTGGCAGTGGGAAGCCTCCATGGCAAATTCTTTCCAGGTTGTTACCTTCCGAGCACTTTCAATCATAGCCTAACAAGCATAATTGGATATAATGTAAGAAATGCCCTACAAGAGTCAACTCAATAAAGCTCTTCATCAGGTCAATTTACGGTATAAGAAAATTAAACAGCTCCTACCTCTTTATGTAGCTGATCAATGATGTCCAACATGCTAACCGCAAGTCTTTGCATTACAAAGCAGCGCGGAAGGCTCAAATCTTTGACCTTTTCTAACCCTTGATGATGTGTTCTATGTGCAATAGGCTCTGGAAGCTCATTAATAGGACAGACAAGTGACATATCTGCCCATGAATAATTCCTTGTGTGTGGAAAAAATACAATAAAATATTTCTTCTGATCATGAATAGGCCTTAATTTCAACATTGCAAGTGGACAGTCAGCCCTGGCACATTGGATGCCCGCCTGCCATTGTCCTCTCCACTATACTTGGAAAAAGAAAGGAGTAAAAACATGGTCATCTAATAAGCTTACCATTCAAAAATTAACGTATTCCCATAAAATTAACAAAGCAGATATTTTGATGCATTAACATATTCCCATAGTATTAACAAAACATGGTCATCTAATAACCATGTTAAAGAATAGTCTAGCATCATATTTTTTTAATGCAAACTGCAATTCTGATTAGCAACTAATGTTTTAAAAGTTATGAAAATCATTATTGACTAGTTGTTAGTAAACACGGATGTGTTTCACTGCCATAGAATGGCTAACCTACTTTTTCTCAATAAATTGTTATAGAAGATTTTTTTTTTCCTTGAAATAAGCATTCCTTTTTACTACAAAAAATATATATTAATAACAACATTTCTCCAGTAAATTCTAAAAAATCGAGTTAGAAGGGGGAACACAATTGTAAAACCTACACAAATGCACCTGACTGCAGTTTTCCCCAATTTCACACTGTAATGGCACTTCCACCAGCCCAAGGAAACAGGGCCATTTGCTATCAGCAAAACTATGTGGTCAGGGCTTAGGAATAGGAAAAGATACAGGGAGAGAAATGATGCCCCCACAAGACAGTAATAATCAAATATGATGTTTTCTCAAGAGCTGAAACAAAGTTTTCTTGCAGTCAAACTCAAATTATTTTCACACACTCAAAGTGTGCACTTTGATGCAAAAAGGAAAAGGAAAAGAAATTCAACAAACACATCAACTTTTAAATTCCTAGAGGCTAAAAGGAAAAGACGATTTCATTAACCTATATCGGTAATGAAAATTCATTCATTCATTTGTTTTCTTAATATATGAAGGGAAGGCCTTAACATAACAACCAAGACTTGAAAAATCGGATTTTGACTTGTCTTCGGTCACTTAAAAATTAGAATTAATTTAGAGAAATTTAATTTAAAATGGAGCTTTTTCGTATACGATTGCCAAATTAGAGAATTCTTTGGCCTCCTTATTCAAATTCTTTCATTAGCTGAGTATATCTTTAACTACAGACAATAAAATACAAATAAATCAATTTTAGGTGCATAGAAATTCAAATTCTTTAGCTTAATTTATTTTTAGGTACCTAAAAAGTTTAAATAAAACCAAAATAGTCAACAAACAAAATATAAATATAAAAGCTATAAACCAAAATAATTTCATTTAAATATAATTGGCTAAACATTATTGAAATGCTCTACAATTAGTTAATAATCAACCAAACGAAAAGGGTTGAATTCTCATTCCATATGGTAATATTTATGCACATCTCGCCACATATAAGAAGTTTGTCATGTAACATTTCACATATTATTCAACTCCACTATCAGCCTACTCACATATTAAAGTAAAAAAGCTTAATAGGCAGGGAAGATACTAGTAGAAGATTGACCTATAGTCATGCCTAACGGCAGATGGTTCTTAAGGTCCACTTGAAGGGTCCTTAGATTTCCTCAGGTAAGTGTATATATGTACATAGATTATCAAAAGAACACGTCCTTGAACAGCAAAATCTATAGAAAGAAAGAAAATGATTGTATGCGTGGGTCTACATGTTTGCACATACATAAACTATCAAAGAAGGTGCGCAGAAATGACACAAACCACATACCACCACATACCTTGACCCACAATGCAACAGATTTCTCTGGATCTTCAAGCTCAGATGCTAGTGAACAAGACATTCCATCTCTATTGTGATTCAATGAAGTGTCAATGACGTTATCAGAACACAAATACAAATTCTTGAAGGCAACACGAGATTCTACATTTTGCTCTTGGGCATTCAGACTATCGTTTTGAGAATTGTGTAACTCGTGAGCTAATTCTTTACCCACTTGCCCATGTTTAGGATCTATGGTTCCTGTGCAGATGCCTTCTGAAGTAGGTTGCAGAACTCTCATTTGGTGTTCATCGAGCCTATCTTTCTGAGGCCATAATGCCTTGGGATGGCTATTCTCCACATGCATAGGATCTACTCCTTGAACCTGATTTCCACGTTCCTTATAGTTAGATTCTGCATTATATGCAACGTTTGTGCTAGAACTCCTTTGGGCACAATTAGAGTCTCCAGCATACTGGATATCCGAACATGGCAGCAATTCCATTGTACTGTGTTTTCCAATGCCATAAAATGTTTATACAAATCTCGCCACCAGACCTCCTTCCTGCTCATAAAAATGCACATCCAACAGAAAATTTAGATTATTAGGAATTAGCAAAGCTTAGACGGACCAATGACGCTAAAGTTAGGTTTTAATTACATATTGGCTGTAATGATTTATAAAAGCACAGGGATAGATATGAAGAGCAACAGCTATAACTGTAACGCATCAAACTTTTCACAATTGTAGACAACCGTTTTACATACTGTTATGCATCAAATTTTGAGATGGGATTCTTAGATAAAGCTTGTGAATAGAAATACCTGCTTATGATGATGGTCTTTTATTTCCTTAAACCCCCAAAATTGTCCACTTGTGAACTGATTTTCCAAGAGTAAGTTAACTTTACCATGGGTCTGTATCAATTAGTATTTAAAAAAAGCACTGTCCCAAGCAAAGATCCAAAACACAATGTTGGGTACGGGATTATTATACTTAAGGTTGTGTATTATTGTTATAACAGCACCAACCTATGGTAGGTTGCCGCTTGTAGGAGGTAGAATGTGCAAAACTCACACAGCTGGAATGACAGATCATCATACATCCAATGATCCAGTCATCAGAAAAAGTAGCCTAAAATCTCCACACCATTACTGCGATTCCATTGCCATACTTCTACCACCAAGGCTTCACAATTTTGCCACCAAAACCAAAATTTTCAGCTTTATTTAGAAACTAGATTTTAAGTTTTATTAATAAATACTCGTCAATATTAGCTAATTTCTTAAAGGAAACTCTATTTTCTGCTATTTGTCTTCTAATTCAGCAACCAAAGATTATTTTCAAAACAATGAAACAACAGTTTTACCAAAAAATTCCATGAGTATTACCACAAATGCATTCCATAGAATCTAATAAGACCTCCATATTTAGCAAGTTGTAAGTAATAAATAACCAGTTTCTTTCTGATAAAATTCATAATTATATTGCTTCATGAAAGCCAAGAGAAAAAGGCCAAACTTCAAACCAATAGACTATATAACTAGGCCTTCTACTATAACTAAAAATATCAACCTGACAACAATCAATAAGCAAATTAAAGTGAGCTCAACCTTAATTCTAAGTATACCTAAAACAAAATTCACTCTCTTCAACCTACAATTACTCACAATGAAGACCACCTTCAGTGTTTTCTGTCATTTTCAAGTGTATATATATATAGGATTTTACTACAGAAAAATAAACAGAAATACATGAATGGCAAAGAGACTCTCGTGGTTTAGTATTGATTCACCTACATCTATAGGAGATGAAGAAGCACATCAGCTAGGTTGACCAAGGGGCCATATCAAAATGATATACCAACCAGGTGCTATGAAGTTCCTACCTCATATAAGCAACAAGCATAAGCCTCCAAAGTCCAATCCACCTAGTAATAGCTACACTGAGGCTCAGCATACTGAGCTGGATAAGGGCGGAAAGAGAGATTCAATTGGAGGATAAGGCAAGATCACAACAAAAAAAACCCAGAATTTTCTACGAATTCAACTATGATAAGCATTACATGATTCTCCAATCCTACAAAGAAGTTGATGAGCTCTCCTACACAATGTTTGACTCTATTACAAGGACAACGACCCAGGTTGCACTCTATCAATACCCTGTGACCCAATAGAGGAGAAGGTACAACATTCTCTACTTAGTTCAGTACAATTTACTCTATGGAAGTTTGAACTGACTTAGGCATTATAGGATCTTTAACCATCACCAAGCTGGAGTCCCTCACAATTTTGTTCCTTGGTTTGCTTTTCTCAGATCATTCTCTCAGCCAATTGGTCCAGCACTTCGGAAAGTTCCACATCAGCATCTTTTCCACCTCATCATTATATTAATGTTGATCAAATATTACACCAACAAAAGAACAACCTTGGAAACCTCCTAGAACAAGTTTCTCATATCTTCACTCCTAACTAGAGAACCATATTTAAACTTATTTGTCGAAGCATACATCAAAATAGAGGATAATGAAAAAAAATTACTTTTAAATATTTTCTTCAACTCTAATTTAAGCAGAAATTAGTCTCCACAAGAACAAACAAAGAATTTATAGTTAGTTTATTAGAACTCAAACTTTTTACTTAAAATAGAGGTTCATTGAAAATATAGCCAGAGACTAAATGAATTAAACAAACCCTACTTACAACTATGTTACCAAAACCCTTTTCTTTAACTTGACGAACCTGTATCCAACACTTCATGATAAGACATAGGTAATGTTACTAAACATTTTCTAATAGAAAAAATAAAAATTTTAAAAAGATAACAACTAATAGGTAAAATTCACTTAAGTAGAAGAACAAAAAGAATATTAAATAACTGAAATTACAGAAACAAATAAAAAAACAAAAAACAAAATAAAAAAAATCATACAACATAATTGAATCCCCACAACCAAAAATTTGAAATTGAAAGCGTCAAACCTCTAGGAAGGAATGTCTCAAGTCCAGGCAAAATTAATCCAAGGCATACGATTAGAATTTTAAGCTCTGAGCAACACAAGCTAATAAGTTGTATAGATATATGCAAGGTTAGAAGTACATTAATTAAAGAGATTAACCTCCCATATCAAGAATTCAAAATTACAAAAAATCTAGTTTTTACACCAAATCATGAACAAATAATGATATTCATTATTTAAAAATAAAAACGACATTAGTTGGGAAATAGTTGCATCACATCAAGTCTTTCCAATATTGGATTAGATACAAATTACAAACATGTTTTACATTTGTTAATACAATGCATTTTCCAAAGCTAATTTTAAGGGCTCATTCTACAAATCACAAACATGTCATGTAAAAATGCCATGACTCCCAGACATGGCCCATGTATCCTACTCAAGGACACATCAAAATAGTCTATCATCTATATCCTTCACTCTTTCCTGTTCAGAAAAATTTACCAATTTGAGCCCGCTTCCCACTCATATATCATCTAAACTACCCCAAAGAAACCCCATTAAAAGCTTCTTAAAGGAATGTATTTCAGTTTATTTTTTCTTTTAACAAAACAAGAAAAAAAAAAAAAAAAAAGTATAACACTCTTCTCATGATGCCCAGTTCCTGAACTTTTCTATCTTATCATCAGAAAAAAAAAAAAAAAAAAAGGTAAGTCAAATTTGTCAATTAGGCACATGAAAGCGAGAAATTATCATAGAATTAAAACCCAGGTCGACGACAGTCATTAAGAAAAACGTAAACTTAGATCCAACTTTGCAATTATCAAGTTAACATCACAAAATTAAATAAATAAACTAAGGAAAAAAAAACAAGTATGAGCATTTATTTACGAAACGTGTCACAAAATCATAATTCAAGAACATGCAAAATCGTCGTTAGCAATTAGCACACACACCGGTAGAACAAAGAACACGAAATCGTACATAGAAACAGTCGTCCGCGGCTTCCACCGTCCCGCACACATCAGAAATACCCACGAGATCTAATAGATTTTAATCATTAACCAACCTTTTAAGAACCCTTAAATCCAACCAAAAAAAAAAATAATAGTAATAATAATACCCACAACAAAAAATTCACATAAAAAAAAAATGTATAGCGGATGAAAAATCACATAAAAATTACTATGAACAAGTGCCCCCCGATACACATAGTTGTTCATTAACATATAAAGCATGCATAACCTAAATTAAAAACGTCACATTCCATCAAAGCGAACAAAATAAAAAAGTGGGTCCATAGCCAAAATCCACAACCCACAATCCTAAAATCCCCCACCAACACCAAGGGCAAAAACATCATCAAAATCAAAATAGGTTTACATTAACGCATCTACACGCACAGAAGGGTGTGGGTAGGGGGGGTGGCACTGGAACTGGCACTGGCACTGGGACTAGCACTAGCACGCCCTTCTGTCTAGTTCTTTTTTTTTTTTTTTTTTTTTTTTGGGAATTTTTGGCCCTTGACGCCATGGGAGCGAGACTAGCTAGGGCACGACCACATGACTGTACAAAGGTTGCATATTTGTAACACATACAAATTAAATTTTATAAACATGCACTAGTAAAAATGGAGAAAATGGGAGGATAAAAGATTAATAACATATACCTTTAAAGGGTCGGAGAAGATACAGATAGAGCAATGAACCGAAGGTCTCCTTTTCTAATGGCTGTTATTTTTCTCCCCTTCCCTCCTCCTAAGTCCTAATAAGCTTTTTTTTTTTTTTTTTCTCTAAGGCTGTACG
This sequence comes from Tinospora cordifolia, assembly GCA_030144865.1. NCBI lineage: Eukaryota > Viridiplantae > Streptophyta > Magnoliopsida > Ranunculales > Menispermaceae > Tinospora > Tinospora cordifolia. Next base: position 4,592 of record JAJIYU010003154.1, on the reverse strand, counting down.
CTAGTGGATGGGGGGGAACGACCTTGTAAGTTACCGAGCACGAGGAGCAGGCCCTTTATTTTTTTAAGTTTAATGGTGGTTGGTTTTTGGTAATGTGACTAGTAGAAGAGATTTAAAGGTAATGGACCTAAAAGAGGGTCACGGGGAAGATAAAAGAGGGGAAGGGGTGCGTATGGGTGTGTTTGGTTGGAATTGCAGGGCATGTGGTATAAGAAAGAATTAGGGGATCACAGACCCCAGATTAAGACGTACGGTACATACCTGCTCTATTTCTCCCCAAACTGGCCTTTTAACCCCCTCTTGCGTGCGACGATTTTGTCCTTCCTGGTTTTAGAATTTTGCGTCCAACATGGATTTCGGAAGAAAAATATGTATATGTATATGTATAGATAAAAAAAATTAAAAAAGAAAAGAAAAGAAAAGAAGAGAAAGCAAATGCATCAAGGAATTCAAACCCACCAACCGACCTCTCGCTTTTTTTTTTTTTTTTTTTTTTTACCAACTTATGGGCTATTAATCATTAATTATATGGTCTGCTTAATTTTGCTTTTTATTTTCTGGGTCATATTTATATGTATTATGTTGTACTATTTATTATATATATTTCGTCAAAGTTATGATCTGAACTTTGGACGGTGCCCACTTTTTTATTTTTATTATTTTAATAGATAGATCAAATTCAAAATCTGACTAAATAATTAAGTTCCCTAGAAAAAAAATAAAGATATTTACTTTTATTTCTTATTTTTAAAATTCAAGACTTATTTTCTTGAAAGGAATTCAGAAGTAGTGAAATACAAAACAGGAAATAGCCTCTGGGTCCTATTTTAAACTTACCTCTGCACATTTATACATCCATTTGTTTTTCCTTAAATTGGGTATTTTCTCTTATTTACATATATTTCTTAGTTTCTTTTTTGTTTATGTTACTTTAGGTATATTTTTCTATCTTTGTTGTCATGATAAAGGTCGCAATTAGCATTCGTTGCTAACTTGTACATTAAAAGCCAACATTGTATGCATCAAAACCATCTTAGTCAATTTTCTTCCATTTTATTTCAAATTAGTGTCACTCCTATTATTATTATCATTATTATTATTATTATTATTATTATTATTATTATTATTATTATTGAATATACTCATTTTTATTTTTAAAAGTCACTAGCGAATATACTTATTTTTATTTTTAAAAGTCACTAGCGAATATTACAAGCATGCTAAAAGCAATGGCAACACATTTGAAAGGGGGAACCATGATACAGTGATTGGACTTTATTATAATTTGGTTCGAACTTAAAAATAAAAAATAGATTAATTTAAATAGGCTTCTATTTATTGAAGCTTCCTAATTGTAATAGATGTATAAGATTAGTAGTCTAAGATAAAATTAAAAAGTTTTGAGTTGTAATAGGTTTCTAGATTTGGTTTTCTTAATTGTATTAGAAGTATATTTAAAAGAGACTGTTTAATCTATAAATAAGCAGGGTTTCCAGTTTGTAGAAGAGGGAGCCGAAGAATAAATTGAAGTAAAAAGATTGGAAGATTGTGTAAAAATTTGGTTGTCTTGTAAAAAAATTTGGTGAGAGTTGAACAGAAATTTGATTGTATTTTAATTAATTGACTATTTAATTGATTAATTGGGGTGAAAAACCCGACACGGACACTTATTGTGCCTTCCTCGAAACAAGTTTTTACTGTCTAATCCCTATTAAAATAGTTCCTTACGATCATTTATAAGACTAGTTTGAGAGTGATTTTCCGAATTGAGCAAGGTTGTTGCACTTAAGCAATTCAATTCAACAATGACATGCTTGTTGGTTTCACCATGCTCACTGCAGCCCTTCCCTTAATACTTCTAAAGCTAATCACAATGTTCTTTGTGTTGCCCATGCAACCTATATAACCAACAAGTGACTCGCCCTTAAAGTTCCAAATACCCCCTCCAATGCTTGCACGCTCTGAATTACCTCTAGCACCCTCATCAATGATCAACTGCACCTAATCCTTTATCAAAGCCTCCTACACAACCTGACCCCAGGCACTTGTCTTGTGAGGAAGCTCCAACTCCAATTTGGGGTATAATGTATTTTTAATTATACAACATTCTATATCATGTAACACATTCACCTAGCTTCAATGGAGTGTGCCATGTAACTAAAGTGCCTTTTTTTTTCTTCCTCAATAACACATACTACAACACACCATTTTCCTAGCAAGAGTTGAACACAGTCCTCACAAGGGGCAACTAGCTATGACAGGGGTGAAACTAACTTAGTGACAACTGACTAACCATGAGAGTTGTCTTGGTAATTATCGTTACTTGCTATGAAAACAACAAGGGTTAGGTGGTATTGCTGAGGGCTATGATGTAAATTGACAAGAAATGTAACTTCCAAAGATGAACTATTGACACATCCTTTATACCATATCATGACATAAGTAAGCCAAATGAAGGAATGAAAACAAATGCTTATTACCAAAAGGGTCATGATCAGCCTATAAATTCCCCCCTCCTCCTTTCCTTTTATTGCACCTCACTTTAAAACTTTGTTTTAGAGCCTAGAAGCTCCAAGTCTCATTTAAAGTGGGTGCAAGAATTCTCTTTTGAGAATCTTTGGAAGTTATAAATTGTTATACTTCTTTCTCGGTGGAATAATACATGTATAAAAAATAGTAAGTGTGAGCTTTTTTTTTTTTCAAGTAAGTAGTTGGGTGAGTTAGATTGAAAATCGATTTTTTTAATATTAAATCCAAAATTTTTTACCTAACTTGTTGGATAGATTATTGGCACCACCAACCTGATTAGGTTAAAAAAACTCACCCGAAAGCAACTAGGTCAGTTTGGAGATATTGGGTTTTTGATGGGTAAGTGACCACCCCGAGTATTAGTATTGGGGGAGAGGTGTGAAAACAATCTTTTGTACTATCAAAAGACCATGTGTAAAACATACCAAATGGTCCTGTTGTTTCAGACCATTAATGGATTGAATGGATTAACCAGCCAAAGTTAGCTTCAATGATCATTGTATATTGAATTGAGGCGAAAGCCTTCATAAAGATTGGATGATAGTAAAAAGCTTTGACAAACTCGTCACTATTTTGTGCTAAAAAATAAGTAAGTGTGATTCTTCTTAAATAGTAGAATATCATGACATATTAAGCTCATACATAGATCATTTTTAGTGCAAAATAATGTTAAATCAAAATATTTAACAAACATTAACTCTCTGCTCCTTAAAAAAGAGATAATTCATCAGTAAGATTATCTTGCTATGACTTCACTTTGATCACTAACCAAGAGAGAGAGAGAGAGAGAGAGAGAGAGAGAGAGAGAGAGAGAGAGTTAAAGGCGTGGAAATTGTTGTTTATCTAATAAACTAAAATTCACATTACTAATAACAGTAAATGCAATAATAATAAGAAAGAAAAATAAATCAGAACCGATAATAGAAGCTTACTATTTGCACTTCCTAAGATAGAATTGGACTCTTTTACTAGTGCTTGAACACTATAGGATCTCTTTCCCAGGACACGACTGTTTAAATCAAATTAAAGCACTTTGATCTTGATTTCAGACGAACTGGAATTTGCAAATTTATGAAATTTTCTTGTAGTCTTAAAAAACATGTTTTTTGTAAATAAAACTATTATTTATAAAGAAACAGAAGGTGTAATCCAAAAAAAATATAATTTTTTATACAACCATTAGTTATTTTAACTGTCTGAAAATTGTCTTAAGATAGTTTATTATGATTGAAAAAATAAAAAATAATAAAATTTAATTTGTAATTTAGAAATAAGAAGATTGTGTGAAAGACCTAAAGTCCAAGGCCTTTGTCTTTAATTTATTTATATAATTATATTTTTAATTATCTATATGCTCATTTTTGGGCCTATTATCCATATTTCTTTCATCCAAGAAAACCTTTTTTTTTATTTTTTATTTTTAATATATTTTTATAATTTTTTTTATGTAAGATTATTTCTTTGTTCCTATTCAAACAAATTTCTAACAAAAATAACTATAAAACTACAAAGTTACATGGAATAGATCTAAAATGGTCAAAATCCTAACATAGAAGAGAGGTATCAGCCAACTGGGTAATGCCCTTTGATAGGCCCATACTAAGCCCAACATCAGGAAGAAAGGTAAGAAGACTGGAAGAACTCTTTTCTTGTTCTAAAAGTTGAGATTCTTCTATCCATTTGATTTTCAAAGGGTGAGAGCATGAAGCTTGGCTTTATTGCAAAAAGAAAGAAAAACGAATAAAGTCATCACACGAGTAGTAGTATTTGGGTCCCAACGTGAGTCTTGCATATTCATGAAGTTCTTTTGGCAGAGAGAAAGGAAGAAGTGTCATAAACTTGAGAAAAAGAAGAAATCTCAATATGATCAACATAAAAAGAGTTAAAAGTGAAGGCCATTGATTCGGTTGGTTGCTCATGCAATAAGTCATACAAAGTACAAAAGAGAGAAGCAAAAACCTCTTGCTTCTTTCACACTTTGCACTAACGCGACTCTCCAAGTCACTTTTAACAAAGGCACACGCCCTTTAGGCTTTTGCTTGGTATTCGTGAGACTTTAAGCA
>JAJIYU010003153.1:0-27789 GCA_030144865.1 Tinospora cordifolia | reverse complement strand
AAAAAAAAAAAAAAAAACCAACAAACCCTCCACCAGCCCTCCCCGCACAAAAACTGACCTGCAGGTTCAAACAAAAAAAAAAAAAAAAAAAAAAAAAAAAAAAAAAAAAAAAAAAAAAAAAAAGAAGATGGGCAGCAAAACTATAAAAAGATCCCCATCTTCTTCTAACTTTTCACATTTGGCCTCTTGCAAAGAGTGAAATAATCGGTTCAAATCCACCGTGGGTATCTGTTCCAGCTCCACAAGTTCCCGGATATATTATTACCCGCATGAACAATATATCCATATACGTCAGCTTCACCCTAGGTTAGAACATTTGCTCTGATCCAATGGACTTTCTTGCATCCAACTGTATCAGCGGATAGAGAGCGAGTAGCCATGAAAATGAGCCTCAAACCATGTAAGTCATGCCCACCTGCATCAGATTTGAGTGTGGCACGCTTAAGTTTGCAATACCTCTCCTGCAGTTCTTCCTCAGAAAAGCATAGAAGTAGTTTATCACCAATTTTTTAATAAACCAAGAGTCTTTTCTAGCCCTGATATCTCCATGCCCAAGAAGATAAACCACCCCAGATTCTTTAGCCTTTCTTATGAACGAAAGTTCCCTTTCAAGACTTTGCTCTGTATCAGATGTCGCCTGATCTGCTTGTGGGGTAAGCGATCTCACCCCCGAAGAAGTACTTGCTTCACCTGAAACCGGCTGGCCTCTGCCGTCATAATCATCTAAGAGTGGAACTCCAAGTGAGTAAACACTTCCATTGGGAGCAATAAGAACCCTAGAACCATAGGTCTCGTCTTCTGAATCAGTATCCTCATCCCCATCACTCTCCAAAGATCGTTCTTGGGCTTCTCGACGGATAAACTTCTCAAGACTCTCAATTAATAATTGTTCAAAAGTTTGGTGATTCTCCTTGCGAACATCTTTGTAGCCATACCTGTTGATAATAATTCAATATTGCATAGCAATAAGGTATTGGGTTAACCCTCAAAGTTAAATAAGAGACACATTCATACCAGCAAGGTGGAACACATTTACTGATGCTTGAACTAAAACGATAACTAAATCCTCCCAAATTCCAGCAACAAGTAATTTATAATTTTGTAGGTTCTAGAAAGATAAATCAACAATCAAAGTAAATAAAAGACAGTTTCACAAGCAACATTTTGTGTAAGTGTTACCTTGCAATGCAGCGGAAAATGTGGTAACTCTTCGGACAGACACGCCGAAAAAGAAACCTCTCACTCTGAGGAACCATAGGAACTGGAACATACTTTATGCATACGAAAATTATCATGGAGTGAATTGCTGGAAGAGTTGTCAGAAAATGCCCAAAAATTGCTGGTACTCCCTTAACCAGTTCATTATAAAGCAAGCCAATGCCAGGAGCTCTGACTGTTCCAAGATTGCAGCCCAATTTCCTCATCAAGTCCATTGATAGTTTCTGACTAACTTCAGTTTCATACTTTAGATTGCTCCCATAATTCCAGATATACATTATCAAAAACAGAACCACAGCAAAAACCAGTATCAACCAACTTCCATCACCCACACTCCATAAAACTGAGGAGAAGAATATCAATTCTAACCCCAAGAAAAAAATAAGGAAACTGAGCACAACAATGATGTTTATCTGCCATATAAGAAGCATGACAATAGTTACTAGTATTGTCGTCATCATCATCACTCCAAGCTCAGCAATGCCTGTAAAATAAGTTTCACATCAGCGAAGAAAAAGTGAGGGCAGATCTTTAGTAATGATTTACTTATGCCACAATAAAAACCATCACAATCTTGAATTTACCAAATACCATCAAATTTACCAATTTTAAGACAAGCAACAGAAAAATAATTCTCATCCCTCACACACCAATGATTTAACTGAAAAAAAGTTAAGAAATAAAGGTCATGGAAATATATACATACAAAATCTCTAAGCAAGGTAATATAGTGGGTTAGCTCCCAAAACAAAGGACATAATATGAAGAATTTTGTGGATGCCTTCAGAAAAAACTGCCTTGTCAATCAGCAAAGGCTATCCGCACATTGACTTTTACAATAGCACTTTCAATGCCCATATTCATAATTCACTCATCTCTCTTTGTTGGCACATAATAATGTTTTAAACACAACCGACAGATGCTTATTTTATAGACTTCCTGGTGAACTTCAACTCAATGAAGTCTTTTCTGAACTACTAGAAGTTGGAACATGAAAATGTTTCCTCCGTTCTACAAGGAAACTATTAAGTACGGAAATCATTAAAATTTTCAGCATTTTAGCCCAAATACATAATAGAAGATTATATTGATAACTTTTGCCCAATTGTTTTGAGTAGACATCATTGATTAAAAGTTAAATTTGGGTCTCAACAAATTGCAACGTGAATGACTCTACAGTGTATGACAAATGAGTTTTAGGGTAGCAAAAAGGCTAGAAAAGTTCGCTTAAGGACTTGTGTTCCTGTCCACTACATTTACAGAAGCAGCTGAAATATTTATTGTGAGGACGAAATCCAAGGAATAAAGAATAGTAGTATGGTCAAAAACATGAATGATTCCTGCAGAATCTTGGTAGCAAATGGCTATTAACTTTTTTGGCATTGAGTATTTTAGCTTTCAGCGTAAATACATGAATGATTTTATGTGCAGGACACGAGATTTGGCTAGCAAATGAGTACAAAAGAAATCATATTATTCATTGTAGCATCCAGCCCATCAAGGACGAACAAACCTGAAAACTTTATACTTAAGGCACTGATAGACCAACTATGAAACAAGTTTGTTTGATCATACACGATAGAAGATGGCATAGAAAAAACACATAGAAATAGTTAAGAAAGATAGAGACACTAGACAAAAAAAAAAAAAAAAAAAAAAAAAAACTTGAACCTTTATAAGGCAAAGTGGATAATACAGATTCATAGAATGCACCCATCTACTTAGATGAACTGCATGTAGGAGATACATTGCTGGAGAATATTGGTCTAACTATAAAAAATGTGTAACTACACGTGCAATTGACCTTCATTGCATGTTTATTTGATCATTCACAGACATTGAGATGGTATAAATGTACACATCCAGTGAACATGACTGTTTCCCATTGTAGTTGCATTTTCTATGGCTAAAATAGCATTTTCTTTTGTTTTCACCTAATTTATAAGTCAAGAAAAGTTTAACATTGGGACCATTTACTACAGCCTAAGTTAAGTAACATGGACAAAAAATAAGATGGCAAAAATCTGAATCTAAGAAAATTCAACTAAACACATAAATAAAAGATACCAGTATGAGTTACCATATGCATTTCCAATCTCATTTCTGCTGGCTATGGTGCAGACTAACACCAGACAAGCTGCCAACAGAAACCAGTTTATAACTGGAATGTATATTTGGCCCATGAATTTTCTAGACGTGTGAATGATTTTAAGCCGAGGAAAACAACCGAGTGCTGTTGATTGTTTTATGCATGAAAATGTAGCTGTAGTCATCGTTCGACTGGCAATCAGTGCCGCAATATTAGCTATGAAGAACACAGGCCAGAAAACACTACCTGCAGACAACAAATGGCGAATTATCAGTTTTTTGTTGATTCTACTTGTTTCTGCTAAGGGAAACAGAAGTATTTTAAAATATATGCTACAGGTTTGAAGAAAGATGGACACCATGAATTTCAGATGAGAATGACTAGGTTGGTTTTGGGTAAAGCCTCCACATTTGCAATGGCAAAGCGGTATAAACACGATAAGCAACACTAGACATTTGCTCTTCTCAATTATCATACCATCATCCATCTCTGCACTAGTACTCAAAGTGACATTGCATTTTAATAAATTCTACACATGAAGAAAATGACTTTCATTTTGCCAAAATACACCAAACAACCTTTTTGTTTTGAGCTTTCTCAAAACATTGGTCAGAGTATCAAATATGAGAAGTGAAAGGGCACATCTGTATGTGTTACAATTTATTACATTTGTTGTTTGTCATCCACTAATTTACGTGAAGCATCCCTAGAAAACCTAACTGTAAGATATTAATTAAGATGGAGGGTGGCAGTCAGTGGAATTGTTGTCAGAGTCATTCCCCATGCTATGAATGGGGAATGACTCTAATAGGAAGTGAGGAGACTAGGAGGAAATTGGAGAACAGTATCACAAAGCTTGATAAAATGGAGGGTGGCAGTCAGTGGAATGAGGAGAGACGGAAGGAGAGATGGGTCAAGAAAGGAGAATTATGGAAAGTGAGTAGAGAAATGGAAAGAGGAGCGTGGTTGAAGGCTCGTATACAATGGCTGAAGGAGGGTGATGCTAACTCAAAGTTTTTCATCATATTTTAAGTGGCAGGAGAACAGCAAGCACTATATCCAAGTCAGAAGGGGTAAATGAAGAAATGATAGAAGATGAGGCTATGATAGTAGATAACATTGTTGGTCATTTCTCAGAGGTCTTTGGAAAGAAGCAACAGCAAGTTTGGGGAGTTGAAGGTTTAACATGGGACCCAATTGACTCGGAGCAAAGGTGACTAGAAGACAAATTTTCAGAGAAAGAGGTTAGAACAACAATTTTTTATTGTGATGGCAACAAGGCTCCAGGGCCGGATAGTTTTTTCATGTGTTTTTACCAAATGAGTTGGGAGACAATGAAGGATGACTTAATAAAGGTTATGGATGAGTTTCATAGGACAGGTGTCGTAAACAGGTGTATTAATAATAGACATACATATGCTTGACTCCAAACAAGAATGCAGTAAGGAAGGTCAATGAGTTTCGGCCTATAAGTCTCATCATAAGCTTATACAAAATTATTGCCAAGGTATTGGCTAATAGGATCAATAAGGTGATGGGTGCTACAATTTTGGAGAACCAAATGGCTTTTGTAAAAAGAAGACAAATCATGGATGCGGTTCTAGTGGCAAACGAAATAGTGGATGATTATCGTGCAAGAACAAAGAAAGAGGTGGTGGCAAAAATAGATATCGAAAAGGCTTATGATACTGTGGATTGAAACTTCCTTTATTTTTTTCTAAAAAAGAAGGCATTTGTTCCTAAATGGAGGAGTTAGCTCCAAGGATGCTTGAGGTCAGTTACGTATTCTATATTCATAAATGGAAGACCTCGTGATAAAATTGAAGCAGCTAGGGATCTAAGACTAGGAGATCCTTTGGCTCCTTTCTTGTTCACATTAGTAGTGGATGTTCTGGGAAGACTAATGGACAGGGGAAGGGAGGCAGATTGAATTAGGGGATTTGTGGTGGGGAAGGAGAGGGTGGAAGTTTCCCACTTGCAGTTTGTGGATAACACTCTTCTTTTTCTGGACGGGGAGGAAGAAAATATCAAGAATGCATTCAAAATTATTCAAAGTTTTTGTTGAATTTCAGGCATGGGAGTTAATATGTCCAAGACTTGCATTGTGGGGATCTCTACATTAGAAGAATGGGTTCAAACCATTGCTCATAAAATAGGATGCAGTCAAGGGTCTAGGCCACTAAAGTATTTGGGGATGAGTGTAGGTGGAAATCCTGGCTCCAAGGCTTTTTGGGAACCAGTCATTTCCAAAATGGCTAAAAGGTTGGTAGGATGGAAACGAGTGTTTCTTTCGAAAGGGTCAATACTCCCATTAATAAAATCAGTTCTAGATGCACTTCCTACATACTATTTATCAGTTTTTAAAATCCCAAAAAACGAACCTAGAAGGATTGAAGGTCTAATGAGGAGCTTTTTGTGGGAAGGAAGGAAGGTCACAGGATGCATTTGGTGGACTAGAAGCAAGCTCAATGCAAGAAGGATCTTGGAGGATTAGGGATCGGCAACTTGATAGTTAAAAACATAACATCAGTCGAAAAATGACTACAGAGATTTTCAAGGGAGCAAGATCGGGTGTGGTGCAGAGTGATTCGAAGCAAGCATGGGATGAACATAATGGCATAGATGTGGGGATCAAAAGAAATCTTACTTTTAGAAGCCCATGGAAATTATCTATTCGGTTTAACATCATTTTGCTCCCAATATTAGATTGAGGCTAGGTAGAAGTGAAGCAATTCAATTTTGGGAGGATGTTTGGTGGGGCAACGAGGCTTTTTTAGTCCTTTTCCCTAGACTGTATAGGGCCTATAGGCATTCGATGGTGCAAAACCGTGCTATATCATACTTCATTGATCAAACGGTAGGTACAAGGCCCATCAAATGGGATTTTCACTTCAGAGCAACAGGTGGCCCGAGATGTGAAGAGGAGGAGATCGCCCTTCGAATATTGATAAGAGAATGTGTATTGCAAGATAGGCTAGATGGTATTGTATGGCTCAAAGAGAATGATGCGGTGTTTTCCACAAAATCCTTTTTTGATCATATGCTAGAAGATCCAATGATTCATCCCTCTTCATTATTGAAATTGAAGGAAATGTGGAAAGTTCCAATCCCATTCAAAGCGAAGTTCTTCACATGGGTAGTGGTCAAAGGGAAGGTTAGCACAGGTAATATGCTCCAAAAACGGCTCCCACATCACTATCTTCGTCCTGTTGTCATTTGTGTAAACAAAGCAACAAATCCATAGATCATTTGTTCTCTTCATGCTTATTCTCAAGCATAGTTTGGGCGAAATGGAGGAGTCATTTCCCTATATTCCTAGATTTGGCTCAACGTCTCAGTTTAGTCTTTGCCCTTATTGGGAGGAGATCAGTAAGAAGTGCAGGGTGCACTGGTTGGTGACAAGTTTGACGGTGGTTTGGTGCCTATGGAAAGAACAAAACGTCAGGATTTGTTAGGATAGATTTCTATCTCCAAATGCGATACGGGAAGAATCTCATTATCTATCTTTGGGTTATTCTTTGTCAGATTGATTAAGAAGGTAGGGAAATGTGCTATAAACCCTCAAGACAAGGTAAAAAGGAACGGTTAGAGATTTTTATCTTTCTTTGTTCGTGTTTATGCACTTGAGGTGGGGGCCGATAACTCCAAGGATCTATTTTTTTAAATATCAATGAATGATCGTGTTTCTTTTAAAAAATATATATATTAATTAAGATAGTCCTTGTATTTTGCAGTTTACTGGAAGCAAGAGGGCTTCCATTTGAACTCATCACAAATTAACTTAAAAAGTCAACAGGTAAGAAAACCTTACTTGGAATTGAATAAAAGAAGACTTGAGTGTAATTGTCTGGATTTTGCATTAGGTATGCGGCTTGACCAAGGTACCCCAAAACAAGGCAAGGCAGCACCAGAAACACAAATGTGAGCTGCAATACACGGATCATGGAAGGTCAGCAAATATAAGGAATGAAGAGACACCAAGTAATTACTAGGTGTTGCTTTACCTGAATTGATCTCACAGAGAAGTAGCAAAGATCAGCAAACATGGCCTCTGAACCTGAAATTCAGTTGTTTTTTAATCATTTAAAGCAAGACAGCGTAATACTCTATGAAGCAGCAGCAGAACATATTTAGATACTAAACAAATAGTACTGATATAATTCGTTGAACATAACATATAAGGCACAGAAAATCTCCTTTCAAGTTTTTGTGATAGCTCTTTTGAGGCAAGAATACCTCACGACTGTGACAAGGCTTTATTATAGTCATACACTTATCATTTTCTCTTTCACTAAAATGGAAAGTAGATAAAAAACATTCTTTTATACTCAATCACTCATTTGATAGTCAGGATGCTGCAAGCTGACTAAATGAGGATAAACAGTACCACACGATAATGAAATTCCAAAAGATAGGGGATTCTAAACCCACACAATCAAGAAAACGGAAGGCATGGAGCAGACTAAGCAGATATAACCTGTTGATCAGAAATAATTAGGATCCTAGAAGAAACAAAACATAAGGACTTAGTATTAAGGTTCGTACAGATGCTACATATGTCAATTAAACTGTTGGTATTAGCTGTACAGAACAGAACTAGACACATGGTATTTGAATGATAAATTCCAGAACTCCAGAGGCAAACTTACCTGTTGCAGACAGAAGACAACCACCAAGGGCCAACCATGCCTGAGTTGAGTTCCTCTTGAAGAAGTAATATATGTGAACAGGATTAAATGCTCTAAAGACATTGCTGTCATATTTTATGAGGTTGTATATCCCTATGCCGGCAAGTGAACAAAACCATACAAGTAACAAAGGACCAACTGCAAGTCCCACTTTGCTTGTTCCAAATTTCTGTACACTGAATAAAATTACTAGAAAAGCAACTGAAATCATCACCACTTCATCTGCAGAAATTTGAAGGTCGAAGTTATAATAGCAAGTATGATAAGAAGTATATAACAAAATAAATAATAGGGAATAGGTGCCAGAAATTAGATAAGGGAGGTAGGTTTAGGCCCTTTATTGAGGACCCCAACTACAAGAAAAGAAAAGAGGAGCAACAAGTCCATAGCATTCATAGTTTGAAATGAGTTTTCATAGAGGTTTTCTCCGTATGGTTTACATAACATACAATACAGCAATGGAGCATTGGCCATGTAGGTAGAGGCTTGACATGAAACCATAACTTTGCAGGCCTGAGTCCTCACCCAAAGGTTATTATCAAGGATTTGGTGGGGAGATTAATCGAATTGTGGCCACTGAATACTCCTTGAATGGGTGTCTGTGTTTGTTTACTCTCAAGAAAAAAAAAAAAAAAAAGCAGGCACACGCACATTGATACGATACAGTGAGTGGAACGTAACTGGAATCACAACAGAGTTTCTTGAGAAGATCAAACTACTTGAACAAACCACCAGTTTCTTAGGTAAGAATTAGTTTAACTGTCAAAGAATCTCACAAAAATCAGATAAATAATATCAGTCAGCAGGCAAGCTTAACAAATGGGCAATATAACTCTAAACAAATCATAATGGTAATATAGGATGACATACAAGTTTTTTTTTTTATCACATTTGTTTCTTCTCCTGAAAAAACATGACATTGCAAAAGTTTTGAGATTTAAAAAAAAAAAAAGAAAAAAGAATTTATCAATTTTTGTTACTATGCTTATTTTCACCAGCCAGACTTTTGATCTAAAAGTTGCAAAGGGCTATTTAGTTCTGATGAAAAAGAAGTCCTTTCTTTTGTACAAACTGTACATTATGTAATTAACATCAATACTTGGGTCTAGAAGTCACTACTTGGTTTACAGTACTTGGTGTAGTCATTCTAAGTTATTGGGCATTAAGATTGGTTTCAAGTTTGGAATTAAATTTCAAGGTTTATTATACTTCACTGTTTGTCGTTTATGCTGCCCACCAAACCCTTGAGCAAGAAGCAGATGAAACATATTCATGCAGCTAGGAGAAAGCTTAGCTGAGGTGAGTTTTTGTGTCTTTCATTGCTGCTTGCTTTTTTTCTCATAAGGATGAATAACACTCTGCAGACATTGCCACGTAGTCAAATCATATAAAATATGGGTGTGCTCTACATCAATTTCAATCAATCTAATCAAGAGTTTGGCTTGTGAGGCTTGCACTAACAAATTGATGTCAAAATTTCACATAAATCAGAATATATAACTGCACCTCCATCCACTAGATATTCGACTCAGACGTAACTACTGAGTCAGAGAATTTTACCCTAAAGGCCTACATCAACCAGAAAACATTGAAAATACAACATTATTTATATGAAATAAAGACAATATACCAATGGTCAAAGCACAGGATGCACAGAAGATATATTAAATAATCATATGACTCTCCGTATGAAAGAATGGAAAGTAATGCAATCAATAGGAATAGTACAATTATTATATATTAACAAACAACAAAAGATTCCATTACCTTGCTTAACTCCAGCTATTCCAACCTTTAAACCACTCACAGCTGACAAGACTACATTAAGAAAAAAAAAAAGAAAGAAAGAAAAAAAAAAGATAATGGGAAAATGTCAAAACTCAAAATATCAGTTGCATTTCCAAATAGCTATAGTTAACAGTCTAATTATATCATAGTGACCAAATGAAATGACAGAGATAAAAGAGGACGAGATCTAAACCTGACATGGCTGGGGTAACAACTCCATCAGCGATCACCATTGAAGTACCAGCAAGAACTAACATCAGAAGCAGCTTTTTCAATGTCAATGAATTCTCAAGGCACTCCTTGATTTTCAGTGACCTCTCAAGTTCCGGGGATGGAACCTTGAGTCTAAAACTGGATATACGGGAATCAGAGGGTAGCTGGTTTGGAAGAAGGCTAACCTTTGCGTGCCTACAGATCAATGAATATAAGGCAAATGTGCCACCTGTGAGAGGTAAGGTATGTCAGAAATCTAGACACCCTTGACAGATTTCACCAATTAATGTTATCCAGATGTCTACAAAATAATCAAAAGAATGTGACTATTAGCGTTTGACTAAACACTTTTTCATACCTTCACCATCATCATTGGCCCAGAGAACTACGAACACATACTTGATCAGTGGTATCAAAATCAAGGTATACAAAACCAGTGACAATGCTCCAAGAATGTCTTCTTGCCCATGAATAGGAGATTTGCTGAACATCACACTAAAAGTATACAAAGGGCTTGTTCCAACATCACCAAATACAATTCCAAGTGTCTGAAAAGCAATCATAATTTTCCTGCTCACAGTGAAGTCCTGCAATTATTACTAAATAACTCAGACGAAATTTTCTATGGCTTACAATCAGAAGACTGCACCTTACATATACTTCTTAAATGAATTTGGAGGATGGAAAACAGCTTTTGTGCTCCAATATGTTAACAATCACAATATTCTCCATAAACCAGTATCATGTTAAGCAACACCTATTTATCAGGAAAAGGAAAAAAAAAAATTCAGCCTTAGCTTAGGCGTCAAACAAAGCAAGCCCCAAGTAAATCTAACAGCAGTAACATTTCAAACCATCTTTAGATCTTTTGGAAGCATCGGAAGAGTTGCCTGGCCAGAATAGGAGAATTTAGAAGAGAATTGGTAAACTACATTCTCAAAATGTCATGAATGACACAACAATGTAAAAGTTACAAGACAACTGACAAAGCCTAAGCCCTAATATAATTTATCAGCACCTTCTTAGATCTTCAAAGCATATGACTTTTGGAAAATAAGTTATAATTCTATCAGATCAGAATAAGTGTCGTACATGCATTTTCCATATACCAATTTGAATTCTTGTAAGCTTGACATGCACTACTTTTGGAGGAAAGGAAGATATCGAGGAACTGGTTAACAAAGCAATGGCCTTAAGTTTCCATCATAATAAAAAGCAGTACCTCTCTTGACTGAAGACAGAAAGAACTCGAATTTCTTGCTCATCCAGTAATAGTTTAAAGCAATTCTTTTAAATGCTAGCCGACAATTAATATAATATGATATGATGGATTTCTTGATGATACACTTTTCTTCTTCTTTTTCTTCTTTTTCACTTTTTTCAACTATTGCATAAGAACATGATGGAATTTCTTATAACAAACGGCACTCAACTCCACAACATCTTTTTCAAACTACATAGAACTGACTGCATGAATCTACCTCCTCAACTCAACTCAATTACATATTTTCAAACTACATGAATCTACTTACAAACAACCCTCAACTCAACTACATCTTTTTTCAAACTACAAAGAACTGACTGCACGGATCTACTTCCTTTTGCTCTATCCATGGCTAAATCCAAGTAGTACAAATAGCACCCAAGTCTATAAATAGACCAAAAGCAAGAAATCTCATAAAAAACTAGTCTCCTTTCTCATTAAAATCTATTTTGGAATCCCAACCAACCTCAAAATGAGTACTCAATATAACATTCTTTTTTTTTTTTTTTTGAATTAAGCATATTTCTCTACATTTGGAGTCAATAAACTACTACTCCATACGTCCATTTGCACCACTCCAATAAAGGATGACGTTCTTCGTGGGCACTTGGCAGCACCAATCTCCATTTATTACCTGGAATCAGAAACTAGTTGTTATTTTGGGTACCACCACTGGTCGGCTTTGGTTTTGATTTCTTTTTTTTTATGCATTTTCCTATTAAGTATTGCCCTTGGTATGCATATTTTATTTTATCAATAATATTATTTTCATTATCTTCAAAAACAACTGCCAAATTATTTTGTTTATCTTCAAAAACAACTGCCAAAACAATATACGCGAGCAGGAATATTCCACCCAATTCAATTGGAATGCTACACACCTTTCCTTAGTAATTAAATCCTCCTTGATGCACCTATACGACAATGGCGTACACTCAAGTATTTATAGTTCAAATACTTGGTTCCACTTAATCGTAATGAACAAAGTCTTGGGAGAAAAAAAAATTTAACTTCGAAAAAGAATTTTCCTTCTTATTACTCATGGAGCACACTTCTGAAAAATGAGGAGAAACAAATCTATTTGATCCCTCTCTCTCCCACAGTACGATTTTGTAAGTGTTTATATACAGTTATCAATGCCACCCCAAATCAAAATCACTAACCAACTCCCACTAGCATATGTGTGCCACACTGCCACATAGACTCCATTTATCTCCAGTAGACTTATGTCTAGATGAAAGGACAACCAAGTCTTGCACATGGTCTACCCTCACAGACTCCTCTGGTTTTCTACGCATTGCAGTAAGCTATTCACTAATTTCAGAGGAAGAAAAAGTTTCTTTAAAAGTTGTAGGTTCAGCATTATCTTTAGGAGTAACCATGAAGTCATTCCCTTCAATTGTAAAATGACGATGAAGTATATACCCACGAATGCTTCAGTGCAAATGTAAATTCTCATGATTTTCATCTATAGGATGTCAAACTTGTGCGTGAAATCCCACTATCTTTAGATATTGCTCTTCCTTCAATCTCAATAGTAGGGTTTGTTGTATCTCTTATAGTCTTGTCGCATTCATAAAGCAAAATTTCTTGAGTCAGTTGACTTTGTATCCTTTGAGAAAAGCAGATTTTGTGATCCTATTTCAGTAATACCACCATCAACATGCTCACGTATAAAAACCTAACCCTTAGAAGTAGAAAAATATGTCATAAAAATGCATTTCTTTGCAGTTTTGATTAAGGAAGATTTGGATAACCACCCCATAGTTATCAACAGTGAAAAGAAATCTTTAGCAAAAATTATGCTGGGAGAAAGACCAAAATATTGGTCTCTACCCATTCTGCAAAAGTATGTTGGGAGAAAGACCAATTATTTCTCCCATTATGATTAAATAAAAGCAAGTATTTAAGCTGTGAATATTATAGCATACTCCATTGTGGTACAAGTGCATCAAGGAGGACTCAACTCCAAAGAGAACATGCATGGCATTGGATGGAATTGGGTCACAAGCTTCCACTATTGTATTTGGTTTCAATCAAGTTTTTTCAACGATATATTCCTCCTCCACTGATCATTTTGAGGTTGAAAACTGAAATTGGTAGTGATGCGTTTGGGATGTATTTGATCCTCTCACACTTTGGTGGACTTATATTTCTTTTCACTGATTTGAGGCACGATTCTTCGATTGTGAACATCCTATTATACTCAAGTATTGCTAGTAATTCAGTACATCAACCTAGTTCATATTTTTTCCCACGTTTTCATTGTGAATTAAAAGAACAAAGACCCAATTTTCCTTATACCGCAGACCAATTCCTAATTCTCGTAAAATTTAAATAGGTTCATTCAAATCGTAAGACTATAGCCACATTCCGGAAGAAAGATCTGCGATTCGTAGAAATCAACCCGACAGGTACACAAAACCCCAGAGATCGAAGAGAAATAATAAGTACCTCGTATTCATTCCTCTGAGCACCGGGGATCTCAAGAGCATCCACATCGAAAGAATCGATGCGAGGACCAGTCCTAATCAGCCTCTGCTCCCCACCCTCGTCTTCCTCGGACTCCAAACTCATCCGAGGAGGCAAATCTTCCTCGTCTTCCACATCTGAATCATCTTCATTCTGAAAAACCCATCGCGACTCCGTCGAATCCATCGCCGCTAGCCCACCGTTCTCCCTCTCCGAGCCTTCCTCGGCCATTTACGATTCCACCACGAAACTCCAAAAAAAACAAAAACCTTAAATTTCAAATCCGATCAAAACGCGAACGTGAAATCCAAGATTCGCCATTTGAGAATTCATCAAACATCGATGATTGGATGAAAAAGAAACTTAAAAATCCAGAAGGATTAATTTTTTTAAATAAAAAGATAAAAATTAATGGGAAAATTCATACAATATACTGAGTGTTTCGAATGCTTAAACTAACAAACGAGACACTAGCTTCAATGGCGCACTATAAAGAAGTAAATGAGAACAAGTGTGCTGGCAAGAGAGACGGAGAACATACTAATGTACGCACGGGGTGGGCGATGCGCAACACCTTTTCTCGAGAGAACCGCAACCTGTTACCGGTGCCAGGTTATCATGCGTAGGATCCTCTGTACCACCGCGTCGCCATTCGGCAGTCGCACCTGTTCTGTAGAGCGACACCTGTTTTGATGGTTTCGGAAAAATGAGCCATACTTTTAATTGTCAGTTTTTGACTTTTTTGCAAAAGGAGAAGAAAATAGTTTTTAATTAATTTGAAAAAAATTTTAAATTATTAATTTTATTCATATTCATATGATTATTATGGGTGACAATTTGTGATACGATACGAAATTAACGGAAGCATAAACGGAGTTGGGTCAAAACGGGTCAAATACGATTAAACACAACTAAATGCGGGTCATAAATAGGTTAATCTGATAAATCCGAAAATAACACGTTTAACACGAATATGCATAAGTTAAGAGATAAACTATAAATAAGTTCATTTAAAATTAATATATTTATTAATTTGTTAATATTATAATTTATTATTTTTTTAGATATAATTTTAAAAAATTTTAATTTATTTTTAATATATTTTATATTTTTATTAATATTTTTTATAAAAAAAATTATTTTAAAAATTAATTATAAAAAAGTTAAATAGGTCATATATAGGTACACGATTATAAACACGGTTACGACACGACTCATTTACGACACGACTCGTTTACGACACGACCCGTTTATGACACCACCCGTTTACAATATATATGATACGACTCGTTTGCGACACGACCCATTTATGACACGATAACACGAATTGTCACCCCTAACTATTATGTAACAATACAATACTTTAGATGATTGGCGGTAGAGAATTTGTATATAAAAATTTTTCTTCAGAATTTTATTTTTATTTTTATTTTTGAAAATTAATCTTATTGACAAATTTTAATTTTTAAAGCCCGATAATTTTTTCTTTTTCCTTTTTTCTTTTTAAAACTTTCAAGCTTTCCTCTTAATTACTCAGTTTTGTATCATATTAAAGGATAAACACATATAATTCTTTTTTTTAATAAAACCATTTGTTTTAATCACCTTTAAATTAAAATCTCTCACAGTATATATGCCCAATCCAGCCTTTTTCTTTTTGATCCTATGAGTATGAAAATACATATTTAATATAAAATTTAATCACTATGCAGAAACAAAAAATAAAAAATAAAAAAACAAAACAACTTTTTCTAATATTATTTTGTCAAAATTATTGGTAACCAACTGAAAGTTTAGATAATGCATATCTGAATCCATATATTATATGATATATTATATGATTTTAATGAGGATAAGTTCCTTATAAGGCTGACTTTTTTTATTTGTAGAGACTTTCTCTTCTATTCTAAATATGTTATCCACAAATGTATTTCATGTTAAATGAGCAAAAAATTAGAAAGAAAAGGAAAATTGGTAAATAACATGATGTCGAAAAAATGTATAACAAAACAAGCTCGTAGATATGTAAAATGTATTATGTAATCTCATACGTTGAGTATGTAAATATATATAGTAGCCATGTGAATGGAGGACACCATTGCAGGAAAACATGATATCTGGATAGAAGATTTAGCTGGAGGAGAAATATTTTGAAGTTCCCTCAACAATAAAATCATTTTTGTGGTATTATGATGCAATTTAGTCAAAATTCAATTGTTATCTAATTGAGGATAATTAATCTTTGTGACATATTAAAAAAATAATAATACAAACAATAAACGTGTCTATTTTTCCAAAATAACATATTTAAGATAAATTTCTATGAAGGTAGAAGTTAAACGTTATATATATATATATATATATATTTAAAGCTACAAAAAATTGAAGTACCAAATTTTATATTAAAATAATCTTTTTCAAACTGCTAAGATAAGCTCATAAGCATAGAAAAGATAGTAGCATTTATCAGCTGATAAAGGTCAAGAAAATAAGTATTACTTTAATGAATTTAAAAAGTCCAAATAGACATTATACAAATTACTTACAAGCCTTGCTTACATTTCTATTCAAAGAGTGAAAGCATACGAAAGTAATCGAACCTCTAACTTGAAAGTTACTTCAAAAATGAATCACGGGAGGGGTTAAACTTTGAAAATAAGCTAAAATTTATCTATTTGTTTTTAATAATAATGATGATGATGATAATAAGTTTATTTATCTAAAAATACTTTTTTTTTCATTACGTTTCTTTTTAAACTATTGGTTTAATGATTATAAGCAAACTTGACGTTGTAGAATTTAACACTTCATACTTAACCATAAAAAGAGAGAAAATGTAGCTGGTGTACACTAAACACGCCAGGAGGGTGGCTTGAAATGTGATGGCAAGAGGTGGGAAATTTGGCTCCATGCAAGAGTTCCATCTCCGCAGTGACAGATTGAGTGAAAGAAAATACACGCATCTTCTGTGGTGCATGACAGTGGCTAACTTCTTTCTTTATCTGATGTCAAAAAAGAAAGGAAAACAAAAAAAGAAAAAGAAAAGCATACACCTTGGAGTATCCGTATAAACTTCTACACTATATATGTTCGTAGTTTACTAGCTTTGCTACCTTCCTATTTCTAGCATAGGGAGCACAAAAATCCAAAGGAATAATATATTCAATATTGAAAGGTGTCCAAAAATTCAAAGGATTGATGGTTCCAACATCATATTCTACTATTCAAAGCAATACTAAACAACAATAGCAATTGAGTTTCGTTGATAAATTGAAGCAATTGCAACAAAAATGCAATAGTTATTGTACATAAATCCGGTACATGATCTTACCTCCTTCAATTTCCAAATGCCAACAAGGGTTGCTCTAATGTATATAGAAAATCTCTAAGCCGGTGTGGCACTGCTTTTGTTGTGGTTATGTTCTTAGTAGCCTTTTATCCCTTTCTCTCAAAGGTTAGACACGGAACCAAATGACAAATATGAGGGTGGTCCGGGTACTTAGATTTCTGGTTAATAGTGTTCAAAATCTACTACTCTTCCTTTTTCTTGATTCCATACGGGTATTTCTGATATATGGAGATGCTACTGATCACAAGAGGCAATGCTAGAAGGCAGTAGATTGAAGGAGGTTTCCCATCAAAAATAAATTGCAGCAAAGCTGTCACCAAGAGTGCAGAAACAATGACAAAACCCTGCAAATTTTACTACGGAAATCAGAAAATGCTTGAGCCACTAGTAGACATAAAAAAAGCTTCATGAGTTCATAAATAGTATTTATCTTTTATAAAATTATAAGAAAAGCTTGATGGAGTAAGTCATATTCTCATATTGGGCATTTGCAGCACGCCAAACAAAGTTGGACCATTAAATGACGCTTGTGCAAGAAATTTGGATTGTTACCATCCTCAAAACCTTTACAGGCGGTATCAGAATCACTGACCTTCCGGACACCACCAGCATGGGCTGTAACAAGCCCAACAAGGATGCCTCCAACAGCATTAGATATGACTGGTATCTGAAACAACACAAGGTTTGTTACATGCATGGGACGAGGAAACCCAAGAGTCAATATATGCTCTTCAACTAAAACTGATTGTAACTACTCTGTGGATTGCGAATGCCAAAATGAAGACCAAAGATTTGTATAGAATTTTTTTAGGGGCAAAGGATCCAGATATGTAAACTTTAAATACCAAAGCCCTCAGGGATTGGAGCAAAAAATATCATTAATATATATAACAGTGTTGCACTGTTCATTTGATGAATTTTAATATACTGGACCAAGAAACGAAAAATTTGGCTTCATCCCAAAATTCGACCTTTAAAAATTAGAATTAATTTGAAAAACTCGATAAATTTAACAGAATTTCTATAATAATCTGCCAACTCAGAGAAGTTCAAAAAATTTTATGTAAATGCTAAAATATGCATATTAAAAATGATGAAAAAGTGCATAAATCGATACATTTTACATATAAAAGTATAAATATAATGGTTTCATATATGTATTTTAACATTAAAAATATTTAATGCACATACACATGCTAAAAATTTTATATTATTTACTTGTGTTTTCCGTCAATTTCACCAAAATTTGTCAAAATTTTCAAAGTTTTGCCCAATTTTTGTAAATTTTCTTTTGCAAATAGACTCTGGTCCGGTAGCCGAAAAATCTAAAATAATTAGACAATTTTCATTGAATTTCGGCAAATTTTCATTCTTTGCACTTGATTGAGAAGTCAACAGGTGTAATAAAGTCAAAAAAAAGTTAGTCACAAAATTAATTTCTTCACAAATAGCTACTTGTGAAACTACAAAGAAATGCCAATAAAGGCAATACGTATGTATAGCTAAAAGTGAAATAATCGTGCAATTATGCTAGCTTAGCAAATAAACTATAGATTGAATAGAATTACTTGACATCTACCCTACTAAAGCAGAAATGTGATGAAGAGACATATCCAAGATCAAATCAAACCACTGGGAAAGACAGAGCATTACCAGCGTTAAAGCAGTCCAACCATGAAATAATCCATGCTGTCTGATAGCTTCTCCATCAGGAGACTTGTAAGTACTAGCTAACATGCACAAGCTTCCAACAACTGACATTTCTACAGTCATCAAGTACGATGTATGCTTCTTCACCTGCAGCAGAAAAGAGGAAAAGGTGAAGATCCAGGAATTATAACACAAGAAGCCCTTGAATCGATGGATATGGAAACCAAATAACCTGAGAAGCCCATTGGCAGAGAGAAGAAGCAAGGCCTGAGAGTACAGATGCAACCAGAACAGGAAT
This sequence comes from Tinospora cordifolia, assembly GCA_030144865.1. Lineage (NCBI taxonomy): Eukaryota > Viridiplantae > Streptophyta > Magnoliopsida > Ranunculales > Menispermaceae > Tinospora > Tinospora cordifolia. Next base: position 8,760 of record JAJIYU010003153.1, on the reverse strand, counting down.
AATACCCTGAAACAAGATTTGATCATGGTTGCTACCACTTGAGCCTTTGCCAGAGCTTTCACCAATGCTCAGGAGAACAGCAGCAATTATCAACAGGACAAGAGCCCCAATTTGTTGAACTGACTGCTTCTGCCTACATATTAGACCCAGGTATTTGATATGGTCAGATTCCTTGGCAATTCTCCAACTCAACGGCCAGTCTGCTAGACCAATGCCATACTAGTTAAACATCCCAGCATCAGGGATAAATTGCAACTGGTGAAAAGTTACATTCACCTATCTAGTAATCGAAAATGAGTTATGTGAGAGATTAAATGCCAGAAAGGGCACACAAAATTATGGCATAAAATGGCACCACCAACTTCATCCTATTGCCACAGTCCACCAATCTGAGCAATGGAAAAGAGGATGTAACTGATGAATTGACTTTCACTTAATAGAATTTGACTTCAAATTCTTCCTCTAAAGTTTTCTTTTCAATCTAGTTTTGGGCAAGCACCACCTACGACATTGTTATTGAAAGGAAATCTGGAACATAGGTCCTTGTCTAGCATGATTTGGGGTATGCGTGATTGACTTCACGAGCTAATAACCCAGACAAGCCAGCCTATAGTTCATTTAGCAAGCAAAACCAAGTAGGAACGACAACACACAAGAAAAGAGACAGACTATTGTTTGTAGAACATCCAAGAGATTAAATCCTAACAATTGTTAAAATGGAGCATCACTACTTGCAGAATATAAAGTGAAATGGAGCAACATTGGACAACACAGTAAAATGCCTTAGAGATCATTCCTCAAAAAATATAAATGAAAGATAAAAGAACAATTCATTCATTTCATCAAGGTGTTTCTACTGTAAGTACCTACCGCAAGATAAGATAAGTGAACAAGGCTGTGAAAAGTAGTTTTGTCTGGTTCAGCATTGAGAATGTAAGAGAATCAAGATTCCTGTAGGAAATCTGCAACAAACTATTCTGCAATGCATATATAGCAGCAGGTAGGCCTGAAGCAGTCAGAGAACCAATTAAAGTCCACTCGTGGTACAGTTTTCCCAAACTGCCTTCTTTTGCCAACAGAATCAGTGCACATATGACCTGTGAAAAACAGTAGAAATTACACCACTGATTGCCAAATGGGAATCGTGAACTGAAAAGGGAAAATTAATATAATGGAAATCACCTTGGCTACTTCACATATAAGAACGGAAGAGGTGACAATAACTTCTCGTCTGTGGCAAGAGGAAAGCAGGCAGGGTTAGTGGCCAACGCACCCCATTCTGGACGAGAGGTTGTTTATATAGTATAGAAAAAGATATATCTAACATCTCCACCAAATATCAACCCCACACCCCTTTTTTGATTATTGATTTTCATTGTCTTGTAAACCCAAAGTGTAAATCCATAGTGTACTGTCTCAAATCATATGTTAGTGTGTAACTTGAGATAATTTATTGGTGTATACAGATGATGTGTACTTTAGATGTTACTTCACTATTCCTCCCTTGCAAATTATGTAATTTCCCAACTACGTGCATTGTGTTTTTTCCCTTTCCACCAAAGCACCAATGGAGGTTATAGAATGAACCCAACATTTGCCCAGAGAAGCCACTGTTTGCTCATCTTCTAGTTTATGACAAAATATGGGTGCCATTGTAGTAGGCTAGGTGCAATTAGCACAGCCAGTTCCAGCAAACAATGTCAATTACTATATAAATTAATGAAGTGCTTGGTAACTCTACTTGCAAGCTCGGGACAAAAAATTTAGAAGACAAAAAAGAGTAAAATTTTCACTTCTAAGTGCATTGACCGCCATTGCCCCCTCGGTGTATATTTTTAGAGGAAAAAGTTTGCTAAATTAAATTATATTATATTAAAAAACTTTAGTCATAGCCGCAACTATGCAACTCTTATAAAATATAAATGAAGAACTACAGAACCTCATTGATGATTAGATGTGAAGATTAATTCATAATGACTACAGAATTACCACAAATTATCCATAAATCGGTCAAGGACATGATTAATTGCTATACGTGAATCGGAATCTTGGCATAAGTGTCGGAATACAAATCAATCAAACTCAGAAAACCTAAATGAGCTCCGGCCGAAATTCAGCAATCCAAAATCCTAATCAACCAAACGTTCGGGGAAATCACATTCAGAATCTGATATATCAGAAATAAGTGTCCAAACTATCATTCAAATAAAAGATCAGATTGGGACAGAAAAAAGGAGAGAGGAAATTACCCAGTGAAGCGTTTCGAAAGCAGCGGCTGCGCTCCGTATTGCAAAGTGAGTAGCGCGAGGTACATCCAAACCCTTGAGTTCCTCTTTTCTGATCTCTGCGAAGAACCGCCCTGCGCCTTTGTAGCCATTAATGGCGGTTTTCGAGGAGGTCGCAGCAACGAAGAAGTGAAGAGATGTTCGGTTTGGGTAGAAAGAAAGCGGACAAACGGTAAAGCGCAGCCGCGTCAGATGTCAATGTGTTGGCCGTCGCACGCAGAGGCGGCCACGTGTCGCTATTTGATTTAATTGGTGTGGACAACGATGTTACCGGTTGGATTTAAGGGTGTTTTATCGACGCATGGGTTGCAATTTGTCGCATAAAGTGGGAAATTGACATGACATAGTGCATTTAACATAAACGACTTTAACCTATGCATTTAACATCTAACCTAAGGTCAACATAGGTTTAACCAGGGGTGTTTCCACCGAACCGACCGAATTAAACATTTTGGGTTGATTTGAATTGAGTTTTAAACTAAATTTAGGTTAGATTAAGTTAAAATATGCTCAATCTTAACGATTTAGATTTGGTTATGGATTTAACCTCCTAACCCAAATAAGATTCGATCCAAATCGAAAAATATTTTAATTTTTACGCAACTGATTTTGATTATAAAATAAATATAATTCAAGGAGATTATATATTTTGCTACTTGAAAAGATAGCATAAGCATGTTGTTCAAGTTTTTATATTAAATTGATGCATTAATTATTATACATCTAATAAATGGGCTCTATGTACTCGTTTTGTATTAGATTGATGTATTAAACATCATTCTTTATTTATTACTTTGCCTATTGTTTAGTCATGTGTAATATATTTACGGTATTTCTACTATCGTTCAATCTATTATCAATCAATATTATTCACCTGTTTCAAATTTGTTCTATCTAATAATTTTTATTGTTTATTTCAAAATCTTCATCTTCATTTTTGAATTTTTGCTAATGTTCTTCTCATTTCTTGTAATTTTTCTAATTTAATCTTATAACTTGTGGTTCATTCTTCTAATATTGCTTATTCTTCATTTATAATATGCTTACCTAAGTAATAAATGTTATTTTTAATTAAACAACTTGTAAAAATTTTGCAATTCAATCCAATAATCCAATCCAAATCGAACCGAATCTGAACTATTTGAGTTGAGTTAGATTTAGCTGTAAATTGGGTTGGGTTGGGTTTTAACTTTCTCAACCTGAACTATTTGGGTTGGGTTGCAAGTTTACCCCAAACCCGCAAGTTTACCCCAAACCCGAATCAACCCAACCCACGAACACGCCTAAGTTTAATAAGATAGATAAGTTATGACTAAAATTAAATTATAAATTTATTAATCTATTAAATTTAAAATTAATTTATTTAACATAATTATGTATAATAATAAGTCATACTCATTTATGACACAGTTATAAATAAATTGGATATAAATTTATAAATCTAATACGATTAACAAATGAGTCAAATTTGAGTTTGTAATATATAAGTCATACTCATTTATTATATGATCTATTTATGACGCGATAACACAAATTAACACTCCTTAGTCTTATCAAATGCTCAGCTCCTTCTTTTTCTTTTTTTTGTAATTTTTTCATGAACTGGGTTGTACAACACAGTTTCTTTTTTTAATTAACACAATTTATATTTTCATAAATAGTATTTTATCATTAAATTAAGTAATATTTAAAAAGAAAAAGTGTTATTTAAGTTTTTATTAACAATTTTTTAATTTAAATAATTAAATATATTTTTTTTAAGTGTTAATAATTTAAAATACATGTATTATGAAATGAACTATACATATTATAAATAATTTAAATAATGAGTTAATGTGATCGTGGGTTTTACACAGTACGATTTAATTAAGTGAATTAGTACGAAAGATAGTTTAACATATAAGAGTTCAACAAATTGATAACGTGGTAGAGACATCAAACTCTGCAATAATGTAAACGTTAAAGATGTCCTAATGTAAAACGCATATCGTGCACCAAAATAAATGAAAAACACATTTTTGTATAAGAATAATTATAAAAATACAGTCATTTTCGTTTACATACAAAAATGATAAACTTAATAGCAAAAATACCAAAAAATGTTTTTAAACCAAATTTTCATGAAATTGGAAATCTCGACTTTTTTGAAAAAAATGACGCATTCAACAATCAAGAAAGAATAATCACCAATGTGCAAGAAACGTACAATCATTTATAAAAAAAACAAACTTGATCATCAAAATATGAAATAATAATTAAAAAGTTCAATTCGTCTACGATTTATTTTTTCATAATAGAGATGAACAATTTTGTGATTCTTTGTTGTCATTTGTAAATTTTGTGTAGATCAATATAACAGGCATTGATTTATAGTTAATCAATTGTATACAAAGATTTGTGAATTTATAGATTCATGAATCAACTGTCAACACAACTATAAGTTTTTTTTATGTAGATTAAAAACATTAGTATACATAGTGTATAACTTTTGTATACAGTTTTGATATTAACATTGGTTAATGAGATATGGATTAAAAATATTAGTATGCAATGTGTATAAATTTTGTATGCAGTTATGATATTAGCATTTGTGGACAAGATATGTTGCAAGATTTCATAAAATTAGTATAAATAATGTATAACTTTTGTATACAATTAGGATATTAACATCATCACAGTCGTTGTTGCTGTTGTTGTGATCTGTGCGCTCGAGAACATCAATTTTTGCCTTGGATTGCCATGAGCGCGACCACTGAACCAACTTCTCCCATGCAATCCTAATCACCTTCCTACAATCTTTGCAACTATCAAAACCATTGTCACTAGACTCGATAATTGCATTGAGATTATTAGGGTTTCCTGTTAGTGCTAGCAATGAATCGATAGTTCCAATAGAGCAACCGCAAGGTTTAGAAGAGGAAGATGAAGAATAAGAGGAAGAAGGAAAATGAGGACGAGGAGGAGGTGAAAAGTGAAAAAAAACAAGAAGAAGTTTTTATAGTTGCAAAAATAATAAAACGAAGAAGATGATGAACAGGGATCTATAAAAAGGCATTATTTGCTGCTTCAATTTTTATTTTTTATTTTTGTGTTCTTCTTGTGATGTAGGAAAATGCATTATTCGTCAAATATTTCCCACCTTGGGAAGCTTCGGCTTCAAATTTGTTGTTCGATGGCCAATCATTGAGACACGGCAAAATGTGAAGCTGCCTCTAAGTTTGCAGCCCATGAAGACGAAGAGGCAGAGACGTCATCGTTGCTTTGGTTCCTACATTTGTGACAAAGACACCATTGTTGCTACTTTAGATCTGGTATTTTTTATAATAATTAACAATATACAATATACACATAATTAAGTAAAAAATGCATGTAATTATGTTATTAAGTTAACTTTTTTTACATTTTCTATAATTTATCTGAATAATCGCATTTTCCAATTTTATCTTTTTCAAAATTGAGAGAATAAAAAAATTGGTGCGCTTGAGGTTATTTCCATGGCGCATTTTCTACAAAAACCCACAACCAGTGAATTTTTTTAGTTTAACTAGAAAAAAAGGACATTAAAAGTATTTAAAATTAAAAAATGACAAATATAGCATGGTTCAACTTTTTAATCTCTATACATCTTAAATTTCCTCCATATAAATTGTCAAACAGTTGTGTCAACAAGACAACCACCACCATTTTCTTGCTTTTTCCTTGAAAAAAAAAAGGTTTATATTGAAAATCATACCCAAAAATAAAAAAACACTCAGACCATCTTTTATTTTTTATTTTTTATTTTTAACATGAAACGGGCTTTTTTTATTTTATTTAACTGTCAATCTGCACATTATTATTTAACAGAAAACAAGACAACCGAAAACAATAAATTATATATTTTTTGTACTGAGAGTGCCTTTTTTTTGTTCAAGTGATGAGTTTTTCTCTTGACAATGAGAGAAAAAAATTATTTGTACCAAGCAGTTCAATTGAAATGAAATATTATTTTGGTTAATTGATTGAAAATTTAATTTTTAAGTTATGTTTTTAGGGTACCAAGTTAAACCATGAGCATTTTCAATATAAATATAAGACAAATTTAAAGAAGACAATCAACTTAAGGAGTAGTATGTAAGGTAAAGTGAATTATATGCTTTTGATGACGTTCTAAATATATATTTTTTAAACTAGTTTATTTCCTTAATATTGTAGTCACAGCTTTTTGTTTTTTTAAGTGTATCTTTTGTGTTATTTATTCTTTTAAATAAATAAACTGGTAAAAAAATAAATGGTAAAATTAGATTTAAAACACTAGATAGTTAAAGTTTAAAATTCATTATTTTGTGAATATTTTTGTTTACACTGAAATTGTTTATTTCTATTGTTGATTTTATTTTATTTTACAGCGGTTTTGCTAATTTTATTATTATTTTAATTTATTATACTTTTGTGGTACAATTTTTATTTTTATTTTTAAATTTTAGTGCTTATTGTTATTATTATTTTAGTTCAATTTCTGTCAATAAATTTACTATTCTATTTTGGTGTTTTAGTTTTAGGTTTTAAGCTAAATCTGTTTTACACACGCACGCACACACATATATTTACTAGCATAAGAATAAAAATTCAAAAACAAGACCAAATCTTTTTTTTAACATTAAAACATTAATATGTATTTATTTTATTTTTAATCAAAATATAATATTTAAAAACAAGTTAACCATTATATGTTCTTTAACTGAAAACGTCTGTAATTGAGATTGTTTGAACAACTCATATGTATATAACTCGTTAAAGTTTTTTTTTTTCACAATGTCAATTTAACAATGACTACGAATAGTATAATTATTTTAATTATATATATATATATTTTACTTAATGTCAATTGATTTTGATATCTTTTTTTTTAATGATTATGTTCAATTAATTTGATATCTTGTATGGAGTTCAAAATGCTGTCAATTTTATAGGCATCGACCCTTTTTATTTATTTTTGTCAAGAATTTTCATACTACAAGAGATATAACTTGATACTAGCCTTGTGGGAATACTGAACACATTTTGTATAAAGCATGTGTCAATAATAATATATATTTGAATTATGTAACACCCCGTAATTTAATTAAACACGTAAAGTAATTTAAATGATAGTAAATATGTATAAATACACGTATTATACGGATTACGCGTGTACGTACGTATTAATTATGTAATTATATTACAAATACATATTAAATATATAAATTAATTAAATTAAATAAATGTATATGAATTAATTAAATTAAATTAAATATATGGTGGGAATTGGTTATTACCATATTTATTTATATCTATATATAGATATAGGTATAAAGAATCCATTAATAACCATTAATGGATCTTCATGTAGCAAATAACCCATTTAAAGCTAATTTGGTAAATGGACAAACTATATATATATACCTTCGTACGTTGGTGGAATAAGAAAAAAAAAACAAACCAAAATTCATGTCTTAATAACATATTTTAGCTAAGTGGGACGGTGCATGCAAGCAAATTGGAGCAACAGTTTGACATATATATAATTAGTAGTGGAGCTAATGGGACAGATGGTGTTTTGTAAATAAATAGGTAGGCACGTGAGAGTGATGGTGGATATTAATGAGACAGAGGAGTTGCTCTTCAATTTTGCATTATCTTCTTTCTTTTGTTTTACAATTACATAGATCATTTTTCTTCACTTCCACTACGTACAGAGAACGATAACGGAAGAGAAAAAAACCCAGTTTTTTGTCAAATTCGACACATAAGTAAGCTTTTCTTCAAATTCCAGTTACAAAAATGCTCTATAAGTCAAGTACTACAATTCTAGGGGTGTAATTTTTGTTGTAGGCAGTGTTTTATAGCAGTATCCAAAAATTGGGTATTTTCCTACAGTGAGTGAAACTCTACAAAAATTATACCAAAACACTCCTGCCGATAAGTAAATCTCAAATATGTGGTTAGATTGTGTTAGTTTACTCTGTAAATTTTAAAATAAATACTCAAAATTTATAACCTTTGGATAGGCTTTTGGGTATGTTAAACCCAAATAAAACTCTGATTGAGACCTATAGAAATGTAGAGAATGAAAATACGTATCCATCGACACCAAAATTATGAATTTTGGATATCAATTGGAATTTTGGTGAACGATCGAGCAATGAGGTTTTTAAGAAAAAATATAAAAAATTACAGAAAATATAATTTAAAAGCCTATTTGAGTTATTTTCTGCAGTAAAAATATTTTATATGAGCAGAAAATTAGTTTTATGATTACTGAGCTTATTCGAGTCAATGCGCGTCAATACGCGAGGTCTGATGTGCGTCTATGATTAAAAATGAGAAATAAATACATTAAAAATTAGTTATAGAAATGAATTTGAATTTGATTGGTGTTTTTGAAATTATTTTTGATAGGATTATGTTGGTGAATTGAGTACAGAGGTTGAAGTGGATACTGGAAATTGATTAA
>JAJIYU010003152.1:0-27722 GCA_030144865.1 Tinospora cordifolia | reverse complement strand
TATATATATATATGTATGTATATATATATATATATATATGTATGTATGTATGTATACATAGGGTGTGATGAGCTAGAAAAGGGAAAAATAAATAAATAAATAAACAATGAGTAACTATGTGATGGGTAATTACATTATAATAATACATATGGTGGATGGAAAAAAAATGAAAGAAAAGATGTGATGATGGGTATGTTTGTTGAGAGAATTGCAAACCCAACTATAAAAGAAAAGGGAAAAAAAAGAAACTCATTGGCCAATGGATTAAAAAATTAAGTAGGCGGTGGGCATTTCTTTCTCAAGTGGTCTCTATTATCTCTCATTTTTGGAACGTATATGAAAAAAAGAACATGTAGAGACAGGGATAAAAAGGAATCCAATATTTTATCGACAAATTAAATACGTAGGTAAGCTATTTCTCCCAATTCGTATTCTAAAAATGCTAAATAAATGTGTACCATGATCCTAGGAGTATACTTTTTACTATAGGGGATGTTTTACAATAGTACCCAAAAATAAGATATTCCCCCACCATGGGTAAAACTCAGTAAAAATTATACCAATACACTCTTGGTGATACGCAGATCCTAGATAATTGGTTAGTTTTTGTCTATTTGTCCTATAGACACCAAAATAAATATCCAAAGTTGAATAACCTTTGGATGAGCTTTTGGGTATGTTAAACCCCAATAAAACTTTGAATGAAACTCATATAAATGTAGAGAATAAAAAATATGTACCCATCGACACCAAATTCATAAATTTTGGATATCAATTAGAATTTTGGTGAGCAATTGACCAATTAGAGTATTTATCAAAATTTGAAAAAAATTAATAAAAATATAGTTGGAAAGCCAATTTAATTTATTTTTTGCTATAAAAATATTTTATATGATTAGAAAATTTATCTTAAAGATTATTAAGCAATTTGGGCCAATACATGGGATTAAATGCATATATCTAATTAAATATGAATTGTAACTATGTTGAAAATGATTTATTAAATAAATTTAAATGAGTTGAATTTGATTTGACGCATATAAAATGAATTTTTGGCGACAGGATTATATTGGTGCTATGAAGATAAATTGTTATTGGATATTAGGAACTAGTTGAACAATAATTTTGGTGAGTAATCTTTATTTATGGTAATATGTTTTACATTGGCATTATATTAAAATACCTAATTTTTATTAAATAAAATGTTATACTACATTACATGTTTATTTGGATTTCATGAAATGATTTTGTAAAACATCACATCCCTCGGAGTATGACCAGGGGTACCCCTTTGGAGTGTGACCAATGACACCCCTTTAGAGTATGGCCAGAGTGACTAGGTGGGAATTCACACAGTACATTATGCATGCATATTATTTTTGTTTCATTTGCAAGTGATTTGTGTTTTTCCTTGTACGTTTATATATATGATGACTATATAATACTATAAGTGAGATTATTCACTAAGCCTGTTGTTTGCTCACTCTACTTTGCATTATTTCTCTAGGTTTTTATAGGAAAGGCAAAGGGAAGATGTTGTGACATAGTTATTAGTTTCTTTTGGAGTTGATAGGGTGTTATAATTATAATACTTAACTGGATTAATGTATTTGGAGAATATATAGACTCGTTAGATCTACAAATAATGTTAGAATAAATTATAATTTTTTTGTCGATGTATAATTAACTTTATAAGGAAATATATGGTTTTTTTTTAATATTGATTGTGATCTATTAGGTAATTTGAATTTGGTAACATGTTATATTTTTAGAGAAGACTCTTTCCAATTTTTGAAGAAATTGGTGATTGGGTTAGGAAGGCTTACAGGGTTTCTGACATGTCGGTATTCTAACATGTTGGGAATTCTATGCCGGTCATAACGTCACATGAGAAGGGGTCACAACAATGTCGATGGACAAGAGTGGTATGAGACGCTTGGACTCGGAGGCCTAGGAGGAAGCATGGAATTCTTCTATGCTAGTGTGTTGTTTGAAAAGATGTGTGAATGCTTTACTTGCATGCTTATTTGTGTACTTGAAATATGTATGTCATGAATGTTTTAAATTTTGAGCTCAAATCCTATATCCAGAAATGAACAACTTTACTGTGGACTTAGAAGCATAAACCAATAGGCCACTAAATTGACGAGAACTTAGAAACATGAATTTATAGTCATGTTAGATGAAGAAATTAATTCGAGTTCAATTTAATGTATAAGGGTGTTTGTAATCAACCTTATAATGATTGAATGGATCATTGGTTGTAGATAAATGGTTAGATCCAAGAAACATACTATGAGAGTTGTCGCATATGATGAAACTGAACCCCAGGGGTAGGGAGCAAATGTTAATCAGACTGAGGTTCAGGTTGGGGCTATGTCCACTCTAGAGTTTTCAGATGAGATTACTAGACGTGTTACTGAGCAGATCATTAGAGTATTGTCATTGCCACCAGAGCCGCATGTACAGGCCCCACCTCGACAGCAGATTTCGGTACAATAGCCGACACTTATACCAGAGGTTCGAGTTCATTAGAGGCCGCAAGAGGAAATTGAGAACAAGGAATAGAGGGCGATGTTGATAGAGTTACAAAAACTCCATCATTCCCAATTTGACGGTACATCTGACAACACAGATGTAGATCACTGGTACCAAGACTTGGATGACAACCTGGATGTGTTAGGGACTACAAGACCCTGCAAAGTTGCATTGGCCACACATCAGTTTAAGGGACCAACTAGGAGTTGGTAGCGAATGCTAAAGGTAGATCTATACACTGATGTTCGAAACATGAACTAGGAAGAATTCAGAGAGGTGTTCTATGAGAAATTCTTTCCAGAGGCTACAAAAACACAGATACGGTCTGAGTTCATCAGGTTGACTTAGAGAGACATGATTGTGTTTGAGTATGAGGTCAAGTTCATTGAATTAGCCAAGTTTGCACCTAAATTGATCAGGGATGAGAAAATGAAGGATCACAAGTTTGCAGAAGGAATAAAAATTGAAATTCACAGAGTGGTGAATCCAATGGGTTTAAAGACTTATAAGGAAGTAGTGGAAAAAGCACTATTGACAGAACGAGAGGTCAATTTTGAGCAAAAGTTGAGAAACAAGGGAAAGAGACCAAGCAATAGTGAAGAGTTCCAAGGGATGCAAAAGAAGTAGAACAAAAACTAGCTACCAAGGTAATAGAACTAGGGCAGAGTCGACAAGCAGCTGGCTTGAAGAGTAGGAGCTTGCTATGGTTGTGGACAGAAGGGGTATCTTGCCAATGATTGCTAAAACTAGAGATCACAATGATAGATTTAAGGGTAGAATAATATTTAAGGTAGAAACCAAGGTGCACGTGGACAATAGCAACCACAACAGAGGCAACACCAGCAACAACAATAATAGGGCACACAAAATTAGGCTCGAGTGTTTGCTATTAAGGATAGACAAGTGGACCTAGCTTCGGCTATCAAAGGTACATTTCTACTATTTGATATTGCTATTAAGATCCTGTTTCATTTAGGTACCACAAAGTCATTTGTGTCAGACTCAGAGAATGACGGGACATGTGTGGTGAATGATCTGTAACTCTAGCAAAGCGGGTTTCTCTATGCTCTCTGGTACAGGATGGTAGAGTATAGTGGGCTCGTGAACCTTAGTTATTGAAAAATTTGTGAAATTGTTTGGGTGCGGCTCTGCTTTGGACAAAAACCTAAGTGGAAAGGCTAGAGTGGGATGTGACACTTGAACCTGAAAGCTTAGGTGAAAGCTTGTAACCTTGTTGTACTAGCTTGATTGTATGAATGTATGATATGCATGCTTTACTATTTATTTACTTTGAGACCAAGTCCTATACCCACGAATGAAGAAAACCTAGAAGAAAAACTTTTAGGCCACTGAGGAGATCGAAAACCTAGAAACTGAATCTAGAGTCATGATAGTACGTACGTTTGATGAAACAAACATTGACATTGAAAAGATGAGCTGAGAAGAATTCAAGGAGGTCTTCTACGAAAAGTTTTGTCTGGAGATGACAATGATGAAGCTGCAGGAGGGCTTCATCAGGTTAAATCAGAAGGACCTGGCTATAGCTGAATATAAGAAAAAGTTTATTGATTTGGATAAGTTTTCTCGAGAGTTGATCTAAAAAGAAAGAATGAAAGCTAATTGGTTTGCTCAGGGTCTCAAGATTGAAATTCGAAAAGTGATTATGACTCTAAGCTTAAAGACATATAGGGATCTTGGAGCATGAACTAAACTTAGAACAGACGTCGACAGGAAAGAACAAGAGGCCTTCTAATGAAATAGAGTGTAACATCTCGAAAAATTTATATGAAATTTGAATTTTTATTTAGAAAATTATATGGAATCGACGGATGAAAATTTTGGCAAGTCTTAGTTTACCCAAATGAGGAGTAAAAATCAATTTAACAGATTTTTGGGAGAAAATATATGAATATAATGTATATCATGGGATATCATAGCCAAAAATACAAGGATATGTGCAATTTTTGATGAAAACAAGATTATAAAGTCAACTGGGATCAAGATATGGGAAAATCTGAAAATAAAACAAGAAATTCAACTAAAAAATAAAAAATTAAAATTAAAACACATCCAAAGGCTGCAAACCATAGATCAAGATCTGATCTCATGATTCGACGGCCACAATCAGATCCTCACCAACGCACGAGCACACCAAATCATCAAGATCAAACGACCACGATCGAATCTACAAATCCAACAATGCAAAATGCAGGCGCAAAAATAAAATCGCAAAATCAACACTGCGCTCGAGGTTGGTCATGCCACCAGGATCTATTTCATTAATCGCGAATGAAATCTGCACATTGTGATCGAGGATGATCCGACGATCAGAAGCATTTTCGTTAATCACGATCGAGATGCGCGTGCGATGCTTGAAGACAATCCAAGTGTCCAGATCAAAGTCGCGTTCAGGATCACGAACCGTGTTGCACTCGAGGAAGATCCAAAGGTCCGGATCGGAGACGTTTTTGGTTGATCGTGAACCGTTGATGCGCTTGAGGAAATTTGACAGCCACGATCAAAGGATCCGAAATTAAAAAACAAAAATTACCAAAAAATCACGAAAAATCTAAAAAGAAAATTTCAAAAATCTGAAAATTATTTCTAAAATTCAAAAAAAAATCCAAAAAATGCTCATTTTATTCTCAAAATTAGAAAGTACGAAATTAAAGAGAATTAAGGTGTTTTACTCTAAGAAAAACTCAAAAGTTGCTATTTTTCTCCTTTTGAAAACCTATATAAACCACCCTAGGTTCTTAATTTCTTCATTCCAAAAATAAGAGTTGAAGTTGCCACTTATTCTCTAAGCCTTCTTCTTGGCACCTCTTCCCATCTTTTCTGCTTGTATGTGAGAAGTTCTTCTCTTGAATTGGGAAATTAAGTTGGGCGATCTTCATTGGCACTAGTACGTGGAAAAATTATTGCCGAAATTTTGGAAGAAAGCATCACAAGGTGGAAGAGATTTCTAGAACACCTTTCTGTTCTTATTTAGATTCATGGCATGCTCATTATTTGTGTGTTTTTCGTTGAATTTAAAGATTTTCAAATTCAGTTCTAGAATTTTAAATGTTTATTTTAGTATTTCAATTTTGATTCATGTTGAGCTATCATATCATCTATGCCATGTTAGTGTCATGCTTAGGCTTTTAAATTAAAGTATGATGCATGTTTTATGAGTGTTTCATGAATTGATTGTGTATATTCTGAATTTTAGTTTGATTTCATATTCTAAAGTTTATTTTATGAGAGCATGATATGAGAATTAATCTAAAACGATGGCGATAATAACCACATACCATCTTTGGTGTCAAGGCGACACTATAGATGTTCTTTTCATATGAGTTAGGTCATATGGTTTTCAGACCTAAGTACTTGAGGATCGTGTATCACATTACCTGGTGGGTCACCATGTGTAACAGGTTGATGCCAACACGTGCCACTAACAGGTTGATGCCGAGTGGGCCTATTTAATTAGTTAAGAGCATCAAGGGAGTAAAGGTCTTTTTGGTCTGAGACTCGACTTGAACAAATTATTGTTTGAAATGCCTAATGATTGCAAGTGTTTGAATTATGATTGTGCTATGAGTTTGAATATGAAAGATGGTTGTTCGAAAAGGATTCATTGGGCTGTGTGCTCACTCCTTCCTTTCTTATTTTTTAGGAACATGAAACCCATGGAGCAGTTGAATATGGATAGTTCTTAGATAGTTTCTATCTTATTATATTTTTTCTTTTAATTTTAAGTCATGTTGCCCAAAGTATTTATGCTTCTATACTGAAAAGTATTTTGAAGTCTTCCGCTGTAACTATTAGTTCTTTCTGAAGAATTTAGTACTTTTAATTTTGATTATGAATAAAATAGTTTGAATTTCTTTATCTCTTTTATTTTGCCTTGATTTCATTAAAGTGAAAATTTTGTATTCTTGAATTTTTATACAAAGGCACGAGATATTGAAAAAGAAAAGAACAAGTATGTGTCACTTGTAAAGTAATACCAGCTCGACCCACCATTTTGTTAAGTCCACTGTCAAGAGAATGGTGGTCATGTACGCTGCTTAAAGATATGGGGGTTGGGGTGTTACAAGTGTGGTATCAGAGCCTAGGCATTAGTTGATGGGCTAAGAACATAAAGTTTCCTCTAATACCAAGGGTGGTATCAGAGCTTAGGCTTTAGGTGCCTTGGGCTTAAGATAGAAAATCAAGCCTAAACATGTATTGATTAGGCTAGAGATAGAAAGTCAAATATTAGTTGCTTGACAAGAATCAGAAACCCAAATTAGGGTTTCACATTGAATTGAATTGAATTTAGAGTGCCCTACCTTCTACTTTTGAAATTGATGAATGTTTTAGAAAATGTTTTCAAAAAAGGAAATATATGTTTTGAAAATTTTTTTGTTTAGATACAAAGATTACAAGTTGAGCTGATAGTGGGTAAGCCTTGTCCCGAGTAAAGTTAAACATTGAAAGGGAGGTGGGTTATCCCGCTCTAGAAAGCGCAGTTGCTAAGTAGACTTCGGTCTTATTGTCCAATTCGGAGGTTGTCCCACCAGTTCACATGAGTGGTCTAAGCTAAAGAACACCCTTACTTTCTTTTAAAAAAAATAAGAAGGTTGAAAATTAGGGTAAGGAATTGATTAGAAGTCGAAAAAGATGCCAAAGGTGGTATCTTGACTAGATAGAGGTTGTAAGTCAACCAAAATCGAACCCTAGGTCCAAAGAAAAGACCTTAGGTAGAAACGGGTGTAGCCATGGGTGGCACAATGGATCAAAAGCATAAAACTCTAGGACATAGACTAGATACTGAAACTTGTGTGAAAACCGAAAATTGTTTGATCAGTACACGAGACCGAGAAGCTTCTATAATTTTCGATTTCTATGTAGAATGGGATGCATAGGAATTCGGGGTTATGGAGGAAGCCTGGACTCGGAGAATGGTGGACCATGTGTGGTGAATGATTGGTAACTCTGGCAGAATGGGTTTCTCTATGCTCGTTGGTATGAAACGGTTGAGTATAGTGGGCTCGAGAACCTTAGTTATCGAGAAATTCGCAAAATTGTTTGGGTGCAGCTCTGACTGGAACCTGAAAGCTTAGGTGGAAGCTTGGAACCTTGTTGTGCTAGCTTGATTGCATGATTGTGTGATATGCATGCTGTAATGTTTAATTGCTTTGAGACCAAAGCCTATACCCATGCATGAAAATAACCTAGAAGAAAAACTTTTAGGCCACTGAACAGAACGAGAACCTAGAAACTGAATCTAGAGCCATGATAGTACGAATATTTGACACATACTAACGTTGAAACCATAACTTGGGGAGAGTTCAGAGAAAAAATTTTACGATAAGTTCTTCCCGGAGGCAACTCTCAAAACGTTGTAAGAAGACTTCGTGAGACTCAACCAGAGGGATCTCAGAGTAACTGAATACGAGAGGAAGTTTACTGAATTAGCCAAATTTTCTAAGGAACTAATATGGGAAGAGAGGATGAAAGCCAACAAATTTGCACAGGGTTTCAAGATCGAGATTCAAAAGGTCATCATGACATTAGGCCTCCAAACCTACAAGGAAGTTGTTAAACGGGCCCGAATTTCGGAATAAGAGCTCAACCTATAACAAAGGTTAAGAGGAAAGAATAAGCGAAACAGAAATGGAAAAGACCAAAAAGGGACCCAGAAGAAAAGCAAAAGTGGTAAGGCTCCACAAAAATAGGGGCAGAACAAAAACGAGTCAAGGGAAGAAGCTAAGAGGCTGGGTATGCAAGCAAAAGGGGCATTTGGCAAAAAATTGCCCAACTACACTAGCTCAGGCTTCCTAGTAGCAACAACAGAATACTCAGGGTGAAAGTTAGAATGGACGAGCTCAAGCCAAACAGAATCAGAATGCCAATCAAGGGCAAAACTAGGGTCGTGGTTAGAACCAGGCCAGAATGTTCACGGTTGAGACCCAGGAAGACCAAGCCCCTGTAGTAGAAGGTACATTCCTATTGTTTAAGGTTGCTGTGAGACTATTGTTTGACTCGGGTGCCTCAAAATCTTTTATCTCTGAAAAACTAGTTGATAGGTTACAACTTGTGACAAAAACAATACCTGTGACTTTGAATCTGTCCACACCAATAGGAAGCATTGTGACTTCAAAGAAGATGTGTAGTTGTGACCTTAGGTTTGGGGATAAACTTTTAATAGTCAACCTATATACCCTACCTTTCTGTGGATATGATGTAATCTTGGGGATGGATTGGTTAGACCAATTCCAGGCCCAGACAACATTACCTTCTGGGGAGATCTTTAAAATCAATGGGGATATGTGAAAACTACCAAGGAGTCCAACCCTAGTCTTGCTGAATTGCTTGAAGCAGACGGATGAGTTTGAGGAACTCTTTAAAGAAGAACTTACGGACTTGAAGAATATTCACGACCTAGCTGTAGTCAGTGAGTACGAGGATGTGTTCCCAAATGACTTACTTGGACTACCACCAGTAAAAGAGTTAGAGTTCAAGATTGAACTTCACCCTAGAACCAACCCTATAGCCATACCTCCTTATAGAATGGCACCAGTAGAACTAATTGAGCTAAAAACTCAAGTGGACGAGCTCAGGGAGAAAGGTTTCATCAGGCCGAGTGAATCACCTTGGGAGCCCCAGTATTATTCGTGAAAAAGAAGGATGGTTCCTTGCGACTATCGAATACCGACAGTTGAATCAAGCTACAGTAAAGAATAAATATCCTTTACCAAGGATTGACGACCTATTTGATCAATTACGATGAGCCACTCATTTCCCTAAAATTGATCTTAGGTCAGGATACCATCAGCTGAGGATTCGAGAGTCAACATCCACAAGACAGCCTTTAGAACAAGATATAGACACTTCGAATTCACCATGATGCCTTTTGGTTTGACCAATGCCCCGGCTACCTTCATGGATTTGATGAACCGAGTGTTCAGACAGTACCCTGACCAGTTTGTAGTGGTATCCATGGATGATATATTAATTTACTCTAAGTCAGAAGCTGAGCACCTAGAACACTTGAGGATTGTACTAGAAACCCTCAGAAGAAACCAGCTATATGCTAAACTCAGTAAGTGTGAGTTCTGGATGAGGACGGTCAAGTTCCTTGGGCTCGTAGTGTCAACAAAAGGCATCTCTGTAGATCCGGAGAAAGTGGAAGTTGTTATAAATTGGAAGCAACCCAAGACAGTAACAGAAATTTGAAGTTTATTGGGCTTAGCAGGCTATTACAGAAGGTTCATAAAGGACTTTTCCAAGTTGGCAGAACCTATGACAAAGTTGACCAGAAAAGGAGTTAAGTTCTAATGGGATGAGAAATGTGAACGATCATTCCAAGAACTGAAGACAAGATTGACTACGGTTCCTGTTCTGGTCACCCTAACTCCTGGTGTTACTTACACACTGTATACTGATGTCTCACTGAGTTGATTGGGCGCAGTCTTAATGCAAGAAAAGCAAGCCATCGCTTTTGCCTCAAGACAACTGAAGGTCCATGAGAGAAATTACCCTACTCACGACCTAGAGCTAGCAGCTTGTAACACCCCAGAATCTTACGAGCGCGCTATGTCGCGAGCAAGCATAAAGAAGAAAAAAATAGTATTTTGCTAGAAAATGAGAATTTAAAATAAAAATAAATAAATAATATATTTACAATAATAATAGTAATGAATGAATTATAATCATGTCCTATTTAAATATAAATATAGACAATGCTTTGGGAAAAAAAATTTATTTTATAGCTTAATTGCGTGGGCGCGATGCGCGAGGGATGCGAAAACGAAATTAGAGCAATTGATTGAAAAACAAAATTTTAAACAAAATAAAATAAAAAAATAAATCGAAGGGTAGTGAATGAAACATTGATTAATTGAAATGTTGATAGATTACAATCAAAAACTTATTTGAGAAATGCAATTAATATGGATCGATGGAAAAAAAGGGACAAACAAGATTACTTAGAATAATAACAAAAATAATAATAATAAAATAAATAAATAAAACAAAACTTTTGTTTTGTTTTTGCAAAAAAAAAAAAAGAAACCAAAAATGCCGAAGGCATTTCTGGGTTCGAAGAAGAGGAAGGAGCATAGGTTCCTGATGAGAGAAAAAAAACAAGGGACGGTGGAATGATCCAAAGAGAAAAGAAGAATTTGGGAACTTGATTTAAAGAAAAAGATTTTGATAGAATGAAACTTTTAGTAGCATCTTGATTTTCGACGGGCGACGATCCACACGTGAAGTAAAACGTGAACGGAGGTCCGGCCAAAAATTGAGGTGTTACAAATATGGTATCAAAGCTCAGTATTATGATACATTGGACTAGATTTGAGTTCACCGAATATGATTTTCACTGAAATGGAGATTTCACTGAATCTGATTTTCACTGAAAATGAATTTTATTGGATTTGATTTCACCGAAAAATGAATTTCTTGGATATGATTTTGAGAAAGGGTAGCATGGGTAGAGATCTAGGTGAGGTGAAGTGATGCTAGAGTACCTGAGTCACTGATTACAGATGTGACTTGAATACTAAAAGGGGTTCCCGATAGTTGACCTCTTCTTGAGAAGGGTAACCCTGAAGGTTAGTGGCCTTTCCTGGAAAAAGTACCCCTGATGGTATATCTTTATAATAACCCTCATATGGTTGGTGCCTTCTTTGGAAAGAGCGCCCTGATGGGTTGGCCTTATAGAGTTGTTCTTGAGGGTTGGTGCCAGTCTTAGAAGGTGCACTGTTTCTGATGGTTGATCCCAACTCCAGGAAGATGTCCTTGAAGGGTAAACCCTATTCGAGAACAAGTCTGATTCGGGCATCACAAGTAATGCAACGGAGTTGAACACCATGACCATAGGTTTAGGTAGAGACCGAGTGTTCTCTCAAAGGCACAGTGGATCAAAAATAAATTAAAAGCTTTTAGGACATAGGTTAGTGACTGATAACATGTTGAAACACACACTTGTTTGGTCAGGACCCGAGTTTGCGAGGAGCCTATATCTCTGGTCCCTACGTAGGATGGGGTGCATAGGGATTTGGGGGTACGGAGGAATCTTGAATTCGAAGAATGACGGACCATGTTTGGTGAGTGATCGATTTCTTTGGCTGAACTTGTATGCACTGTATTGTACCGGGATGGGGCGGTACAATATAGTGGGGCTTGTGTTAGCCTTAGAGTAAGTTTGCAGATGCACAGGTTACATTGTGCCTGATCAACACAGTGGGACATGGCAACTGTGGATATCAAGACACTTGCGCCATTGTTTGGGTGTAATGCAACTCTGAGTGGAAGTCTGTGTGGAAAGGCGAGTGTGGGATGGGGCACACGGACCTGGAAGCACAGAGGGAAGCTTCATGATTGCATTATACTAGCGTGTATTGTTTTCTCAGTTGTTGGATGGCTGTCTGTTATGGATGCAATTTAATTATTTAAGTATTGTAACCCAAATTCCTGTACCCACTAACAAACGAACTGCTGCCGACTTAGAAACATAGACCGCTAGACAACTGAGACAAAATCGAGAACTTAGAGACTATGCACCTAGAGTCACCGTAGCACGAGAAACACGAAAGGTCATGGGCAAATAGGAAGTAGTGGTCAATAGGATAAATATGGAGACACTCCCTTTATGCGAGAAATTTGAGCTGTTTTCAGATCACAAGAGCTTGAAGTACATCTACACCCAAAAGGAGTTGAACCTCAGGCAACGGAGATGGATGGAGTTCTTGAAAGACTATGATTTTCAACTACACTACCATTCGGGGAAGGCCAATGTAGTGGCTGATGCTTTGAGTAGGAAGTTTAACAAACAGGAGGAAGAAAAAGGCCAGATGTACCAGTTGATTGAAAATTTTAGGTTGGATGTAAATCTTAACGAAAAAGAAGCCTATATTTACAGCATGTCTTGCCAATCGGACCTAATACATCAGATTAGGGATGAACAGAAGCAAGAAAAGTGGCTTGCTCAACTAATTGAAGGAGTCACGCAAGGAAAGCATACTGACTTCAAGATGGATGCTGAAAACATCCTAAGGCTCGAGGAAAGGATGTGTACCTCAACAAGGACAGAGCAAGCAGGTCATACTCGATGAAGCTTATCAAACTAAGTATACCATGTGGCCTGGTGGGGATAAGATGTACCAGAACCTCAGGAAAACCTACTGGTGGAGTGGAATGAAAAGGGACATAGCCAAATACATCTCTAAGTGCTTAACATGCCAACAAGTGAAAGCAGAATACTAGATCCCTCTGGAATGTTACAACCACTCCCAATCCCTAAATGGAAGTGGGATAACATTACCATGGACTTCGTCAGTGGTTTACCCAGAAACCAAAAAGGAGAAGACACGATTTGGGTGATTATGGATCGTCTCACCAAGGTAGCTCACTTCTTGCCAATTAGATCCATAGACCAAGTTAGCAAGCTAGGAGAAATCTATTTGAAAGAAATCGTCAGACTTCATGGTGTACCCAAGACTATTGTGTCTGATAGAGACACTCACTTTACTTCACAGTTTTGGCAGAGTCTCCAGAAGGAGATGTACTAAGCTTACCGTGAGTACAACCTTTCATGCTCAGATGGATGATCAATCTGAGAGAGTTATCCAGATTTTGGAAGATATATTGAGGTCTTGTGTTTTAGATTTCAAGGGGAATTGGAGCAAGTACCTACACTTGGCGGAGTTTGCCTATAACAACAGTTGTTAGGCAAACATAAAAAATGGTTCCATTCGAAGCTCTCTATGGAAGACCCTGCAGATCACCTACTTGTTGGGCTGAACTTGAAGATCAAGTATTAATTGGGTCAGACATGGTGGAAGAAACGAGCAACCAAGTCAAGTTAATACAAAGGAGACTGACTACTACGCAGAACCGTCAAAAGAGCTACGCTGACAAAAGGACAAGACCACTAGAGTTTAAAGTTGGGGACAAAGTATTTTTGAGAGTCAGTCCTTAGAAGGGTATCAAAAGGTTCGAATTCAAAGGAAAGTTATCTCGAAGGTTTGTCAGACCGTTTGAAATAATTAGAAGAATCGGGGAATGTGCTTATGAGTTGGACTTACCAAACCGGATGACTTCAGCACATAATGTATTCCATGTATCCATGTTGAGGAAATACGAACCTGACCCCTCTCACATCATTCACTGGGAGGAAGTGAATATTGAAGATGATGCTACCTACGAGAAAACAACAGTCAGAATCCTTGACCACAAGGTACAGAATCTATGAACAAAGAATATCCCATTAGTAAAGGTGTTGTGGAAACATCACGGGGTAGAAGAAGCCACGTGGGAACTAGAAAGCGAGATGAAGACCAAGTATCTGCATCTGTTAACAAGGAATACCTAATTATGTACAATTTCGAGAACAAAATTTTTCTAAGGAGGGTAGGTTGTAACATTTCAAAAATTCATATGAAATTTGAATTTTTATTTAGAACATTATACAGAATCGACGGATCAAAATTTTGGCAAGTACTAGTTTACCCAAATGATGAATAAAAATCAATTTAACGAATTTTTGGGAGAAAATATATGAATATAATGTATATCATGAGATATCATTGCCAAAAATGCAACGATATGTGCAATTTTTTATAAAAACAAGATTATAAAGTGAACTGGGATCAAGATATGGCAAAAATTCAAAAATAAAACAAGAAATTTGCCTGAAAAATCAAAAAATAAACTTAAAACACATCCAATGACTGCAAACCGTGGATCTAGATCTGATCTCACGATCCGACGGCCACGATCAGATTCGCACTAACGCACGAGTGCACCGAATAATCAAGATCAAACGGCCATGATGGAATCTATCAACTCCAATGCCGCACATCGCAGGCGCAAAAACGAAATCGCAAAATCAACACTACGCTAGAGGTTGATCGTGCGGCCAGGATTTGTTTCATTGATCGCGAACGAGATCCGCACGCCATGATCGAAGACGATCAGAAGCATTTTTGTTAATCACAATTGAGATGTGCGTGTGAAGCTCCAGGACAATCCAAGCGTCCAGATCAAAGCCGCGTTCGGGATCGCGAGCCGTGCTGCGCTCAAGGAAGATCCAACAGTCTAGATCGGAGATGTTTTTGGTTGATCGCGAACCGTTGAAGCGCTCGAGGAAATCCAACAGCCAAGATCAAAGGATACGAAATTAAAAAAACAAAAATTATGTAAAAATCATGAAAAATCCAAAAAAAAAGGTTTCAAAAATCGGAAAATTATTTCTAAAATCTAAAAAATACTCATTTTATTCTCAAAATTAGAAAGTACGAAATTAAAGAGAATTAGGGTGTTTTATTCAAAGAAAAACTCAAAAGTTTCTATTTTTCTCCCTTTGAAAACCTATATAAACCCCCTAGTCTCTTAATTTCTTCATTCCAAAAATAAGAGTTAAAGTTGCCTCTTATTCTCTAAGCCTTCTTCTTGGCACCTCTTCCCATCTTTTCTACTTGTGTGTGAGAAGTTCTTCTCTTGAATTGGGAAATTAAGTTGGGCGATCTTCATTGGCACTAGTACGTAGGGAAACTGCTACCGAAATTTCGGAAGAAAGCATCACAAGGTGGAAGAGATTTCTAGAACACCCTTCTGTTCTTATTTAAATTCATGGCATGCTCATTATTTGTGTGTTTTTCACTGAATTCAAAGATTTTCAATTTCAGTTTTAGAATTTTAAATGTTTATTTTAGTATTTCAATTTTGATTCATGTTGAACAATCATATCATCCATGCCATGTTAGTGTCATGCTTAGGCTTTTAAATTAAAGTATGATGTATGTTTTATGAGTGTTTCATGAATTGACTAATTCTGAATTTTAGTTTGATTTGATATTCTAAAATTTATTTTATGAGATCATGATATGAGAATTAATCTAAGACGTTGGCAATAATAACCACGTACCATCATTGGTCAAGGCAACATTATGAATGTTCTTTTCATATGAGTTAGGTCATATGGTTTTCAAACTTAGGTACTTGAGGGTCATGTACCACATTACCTGGTGGTCACCATGTGTAACGGGTTGATGCCAAGTGAGCCATGTTTGCTTAGTTAAGAGCATCAAGGGATTAGAGGCCCTTTTTGGTCTGAGACTCGACTTGAACAAATTGTTGTTTGAAATGTCTAATGATTGCAAGTATTTGAATTATGATTGTGTTATGAGTTTGAAAATGAAAGATGGTTGTTCGAAAAGGATTCATTAGGCTATGTGCTCACTCCTTTCTTATTTTTCAAGAACATAAAACCCATGGAGCAGTTGAATATGGATAGTTCTTAAAAAGTTTCTACCTTTTTATATATTTTTTTTGAATTTTAGGGCATGTTTCCTAAAGTATTTATGGTTTTCTACTGAAAAGTATTTTGAAGTCTTCCACTGTAACTATTAGTTCTTTTTTAAAAATTTAGTACTTTTAATTTCGATTATAAATAAAATAGTTTGAATTTCTTTATCTCTTTTATTTTGCCTTGATTTCATTAAAGTAAAAATTTTGTATTCTTGAATTTTTATACAAAGGCACGAGATATTGAAAAAGAAAAGAACAAGTGTGTGTAACTTGTAAAATAACACCGGCCCGACCCGTCATTTTGTTAAGTCCACTATCAAGAGAACAGTAGTCATGTGCACTGCTTAAAGATATGGGGGTTGGGGTGTTACATAGAGAACCCAGAGGCCCAAGAAAAAAATAAGAGTGGTGGGAAGGCACCACAAACTAGAAACATGGGAAAAATAAAGATGAACTAAAATAATAGGCGAGGAAGCAGAAAATGTGTTATGTGTGCAGGCAGAAGGGTCATGTAGCAAGAAATTGCCCGACAACACCCGCTCAAGCTCCTCGGCCATAGAAAACTTAGGGAAGTGGTTAGAATGATCGTTTTTAGGGCAGACAACAACAATAGAATGCTAACCAGTGGCAGAATCAGAATTGTGGACAGAACCGGGCCAGAATGTTTGCTGTTGATGCTCAAGAAGATCAAGACCTACCTTAGAGACCCTAGTATAACAATATTAGGAAAACTTGATTAGCCTTTTATTTTTAAAAAATTACTATATGTTAGCATTTATGAATTTTGGCTTGAGCTATGTTTTGTACCTAAACTTTTCCAATTAATGGAATTAATTCCCTTAAGAGCTTTTGTGGCTATATTTTGAATGTTAAAAATAGAAAGAAAGTGTTAGTCACTTAAAGCAGTAATCTCAAGGCCTGCCGTGTGGTCAAGTCTACTAAGTTGGAGGTAGGATGCTATCAAAGAATTTTTCAACCTTAAACGAAAATACCAGTTAACCAAAGATTTTAGGTTGGGTGTAACCTTTAATGACAAACAAGCCTATGTCTATAGCATGTGTTGCCAACCAAATCTACTACATCAGATCAGGGAATAACAAAGACAAGACAAGCGGCTTGTAGACATAATAGAAAAAAGTTACACAAAGAAAGTATACTGATCTTAGGTTAGATGCTAGGAATACCCTAAGGCTTGGTGAGAGGATCTGCGTACCTCAAAATGGACAGAGTAAGCAATCCATACTGAATGAGGCTCACCAGACCAAGTACACAATGCATCCAGGTGGAAATAAGATGTACCAGAACCTCATAAAGACTTACTAGTGGAGAGGAATGAGGAGGGACGGGGCTAAGCATGGTGCCAAGTGCTTAACCTATCAACAAGTAAAAGCAGAACATCAAAAATCCTCTAAAATGTTACAACCACTCCCTATCCCTAAATGAAAGTGGGATAACATTGCCATGGATTTTGTCAGTGGTTTGCCCAAGAATCAGAAAGGAGAAGATATTGTTTGGGTGATTGTGGATTGTCTCACCAAAGTAGCTCACTTCTTGCCGATTAGATCCACAAACCAAGTTAGTAAGTTTGGAGAAATTTATGTGAAAGAAATCATCAGGCTTCATGGTGTGCCCAAGACTATTGTGTCTGACAAAGACTCTCACTTCACTTCATAGTTTTGGTAGAATTTACAGAAGGAGATGTGCACTAAGCTCACCATGAGTATAGCATTTCACCCTTAGATAAATGGTCAATCTGAGAGAGTTATCTAGATTTTGGAAGATATGTTGAGGTTTTGTGTTTTAGACTTCAAGGGGAATTGGAGCAAGTACTTACACTTGGTAGAGTTTGCTTATAACAATAGTTGTCAAGCGAGTATTAAGATGGCTCCTCTCGAGGCTCTTTATGGAAGACCCTATAGATCACCTACCTATTGGGCTGAACCGAGGACCATGTATTAACTAGACCAGATTTGGTAGAAGAAATGATTAACCAAGTCAAGTTAATACAAAAGAGGCTGACTACAGCACAGAGTCGTCGAAAAAGCTATGCAGACAAGAGGAGAAGACCACTAGAGTTCTAAGTTGGGGACAAGGTATTTTTGAGAATTAGTCCTCAAAAGGGCATCAAGAGGTTCAGATTCAAAGGGAAGCTATCTCCAAGGTTTGTCGGGCCCTTTGAAATACCTAGAAGAGTTGGGGAATGTGCTTATGAGTTGGACCTACGAAACCAAATGACTTCAGCTCGTCACGTATTCCATGTATCCATGTTAAAAAAGTACAAACCTGACCCCTCTCACATCATCCACTAGGAAGAAGTGAATATTCAAGACGATGCTACTTACAAGGAAATACCAGTCAGAATTCTTAACCATAAAGTGCATAGTCTACGAACGAAGGATATTCTTCTAGTAATGGTACTGTGGAAACATCATAGGGTGGAAGAAACTACCTAGGAACTCGAAAGCGAGATAAAGACCAAGTATCCACACCTATTCACTAGAAATCCTTACTTATGTACAAATTTTAAGGATGAAATTTTTCTAAAGAGGGTAGGTTGTAATACCTTAAATTATTTGTACTCAATTAAATGAAATTTATCATTTATTTAGTGAAATTTGGGTGTAAAATGAAATTAGGCTCATTTCAAGGCTAAATTTAGAAGGTTTTCAAAAGTTTCATTTGGTGACATTTAGGGACCCAAAACAACTTGAAATGAAGTAAGGTGACATAAACCAACTAATTGGACAACATATCCAAAAATTAGAACAATTGGTAGAGGTTAGGGCTTTTATTTGCCAAACGCCCTTCAAGGGCTCCAAATTAGAAAGAATTGTCATTTAGGGCCAAACCATAAGTTAAAATGTATATTAGGTTCATGTGATTCCAAAACTATAGGATATGAATCATAATTCTATGTAAATAAGAAGATATTAATTTTTATTTGATTTTTGTGAACCCATGAAGTCATGGCCACCCCTACTTGTGTGTGTATACCCACATCCACTTAAGCCAAAATCAGCCCAACCACGTACATGTGTGTGTACATACATGTGAGCAAACCTATTTAGATAGTTTCTTGGAACCAAGATGAGCATCTTTGACTATTATATGGTGTCCCCTCAAATTTGATATTGTACACCCATGTTTGATGTAAAAGAAATAAGAAAATAAGAAAGTATTCCTTGTGTGTTTGTGTGATGAACAAGAAAGGAAACCAAAAAGGAAAGTTGTCATAAGCACATAGGGGAAATCCCATTTGAATTAAAATATGATTTAAACCTCTTTTGTGTTCACCATAGTTAGGAAACAAGAATGTACTTATATCTTTTGAATTAGAAAGTCATAGTGGTCCCACTTGCCCACTATGAACACACCTACCCTCTTTATGCAAACCATCCCCTTTATGTATAGAAACTTGCCCAAATTTTTGTGAGCTACCCAAGCTACCCAAGGCTGCCCTAGAACGTCCTATATATTCTCATGAACATCTATATAAACCTAATTCCTCACTATTCATCTCATCCCACAACAAAGAGTTGACACTTCCCTCTTTGTTTGTTCTTGCCCTCTTCTTGACACCTCTTCTCACTTTTCTTTTCTCTCTTGTGTGAGAAGTTCTAATTTTAGTCTTATAGTAAGATGTTTTGAGTGATTTTGCTGGTGTGCGAAAGTGCTAGATGTTGGGGGGAAGCTTTGCTGAAATTTTTTAAGGAACCACTACTAAGGTGGAGGAAATTTCTAGAACTCCTTCTTTACCACTTCGAGTCTTTAGTATAATTATGTTTGTTTTTAGTTTTCAGGATGTTTATATTTCAGTTTGAAGCATGTTTGATCAAGTTTTATTTTCAATTTAACATGTTTTCATGTTTTAATCCATACATGATAGTATAACATGCTTAGAAACCATGCTTAGGCTTATTTTAGAATTTTTCAAGCATGCCATGTATGTTTCCATGTTCTCTTGATTATTTAAATTTTGAGATTAATTATTATGATCTTATTTCATATTTATTTGAAATTAAATATGGGAAAGTATAGATAAAAACCACGTACCATCATAGTAGTCTAAGTAACGCTATGAGTGTTCTTTGCATATACTTAGTGTATATGAATAACATCACTAAATGTGGATGTGTTTTAAAATACTTAGAATGTGGACATGTGATCCTTATTTCTAATGAAATGTGACAAGATGATTTGTCATTTCATCCCATAATAAGAGTATTTTAACGAAGAACATCAAGGGATTAAAAACCCCTTTTGGTCAAATATACAACATTAACAAGATTTTGTTCGAAACGTTTAATGCTTGTAAGTGATTGAAATTAAATGTACTTTTAATTTGTATTAGTAAATTAATAGTTTGATGAATGATTGACTCGGCTATATGCTCTCCCCTTCCTTTGCGAATCTCGATCTTGAGACCCTGAGTAAACTTATTAGCCTTCATCTTCTCCACCCAAATCAGTTCCTGAGAGAATTTAGGTGGCTTAGTAAATTCCCTCTTGTACTCACTTAAGGTGAGATCTCTCTAAGTAAGTCTTACAAAGTCTTCTTGTAGCTTCTTAGAGTAGCCTCCAAGAAGAACTTTTCATAAAAAATTTCCTTGAATTCTTCCAAGTTCATCTTCTCAACGTCTATGTCGGGGTCCGTCCTCATCATATGCCACCAACTTCTAGCCAGTCTCTTAAAATGATTTGTGGCCATTGCCACCCTTCTTGAACCTGTCAGTATTCGTTTCATCAAACATTCATACTATCATGACTCTAGATTCATGTCTCTAGGTTCTTTTTATGTATGGGTACAGGATTTGGTCTCAAAGTAAATAAACAACAAAACATGCATAACATACAATACAATCAAGCTAGCACAGCAAGGTTCTAAGCTTCCACCTAAGTTTTTAGGTTCAAGTGTCTCATACCACTCTACCCCTTCAACTTAGGCTTTCACCCATAACAGAGCAGCACTCAAACAATTTCGTGAATTGCTCGATAACTAAGGCTCTGAAGCCCACTATACTTCACCATCCCATACCAGCAAGTATAGAGAAACTCGTTCTGTCAGAGTTACCACTCATTCACCACACATTGTCCATCATTCTCCGAATCCAGGCTTCCTCCATAACCCCAAATTCCAATGCATCCCATACTATATAGAAATCGAAAGATATATAAGCTTCTCAATCCCGTGTCCTGATCAAACAATTTTATGTTTTCAGACAAGTTTCGGTCTCTAGCCTATGTCCTAAAGATTTATGTTTTTGATCCACTGTGCCACCCCTATCTACACCACATTTCTACCTAGAGTCTTTCCTCTAGACCTAGGGTTCAAGTTGGTTGACTTACAACCTCTGTCTAGTCAAGATACCACATTTGGCATCTTTTTCAACTTCTAATCAGTTTCTTGCCCTAATTTTTTACCTTCTAATTTTTTTTATATAGAAAGTAAGGGCATTCTTCAACTTAGACCACTCATATAAGCTAGTGGGACAACCTCTAGATCAGGTGGCTAGACTAAAGTCTGCTTAACAACCATGCTTTCTACGGCAGGATAACCCACCTCCCTTTCAATGTTTAACTTTACTCGGGACAAGACTTACCCACTATCAGCTCAACTTGTAATCTTTGTATCCAAATAAAATGTTTTAAGAACATATATTTCTTTTTTGAAAACACTTTCTAAAATATTTTTCAATTACAAAATAGAAGGTAGGGCATTCAAGATTCAATTCAATTTAAAGTGAAACCCTAATCCGAGTTTATAATTCTAGTCAAACAACCACTAATTGACTTTCTAACTCTAGCCCAAGGCATTCAAGATTCAATTCAATTCAAAGTGAAACCCTAATTTGAGTTTCTAATTCTAGTCAAACAACCACTGATTGACTTTTTAATTCTAGCCCAAGGTACCTAAAGCCTAGGCTCTAATACCACCTTTGGTATCAGAGGAAACTTTCTTATCTTTGGCCCGGCAGCTAATGCCTAGGCTCTGATACCACCTTTGTATCGCCCCAACCCCCAAGAAACAGGTTTGAGCTTAACCACAAGACGATTGGGTCCAATGTTATATTTACAAGTGCACAACTTGCATCTCAATTCCTTTATTCTAACACTTATTGAAATACTCATAAATACACTTCCATTAAATTTAATATTCAACAAGATAATACAAATGAATAAAGGAAAACTTCATATCTTTATTCATTCAAATAAAATAAAAAGATTACATTCGTGAAATCAAATCCAAAGATTGAGTACATAACTGTAAAATTCAGCAGAAGACTTTAATTCAAAATTTGGGGTACTATACCATTACAATATAAACTTTCTAAAAGGAGACTTTCAAAAAAATTTATAGTCTTCATGAAATTCAATTTTCTGAAAAATAAAAGGAAGGGGTGAGCACATAGTCCAATGGATCATTCATTAAACAACTAAGTTACTAATTCAAATCAATATCACATCCAAATTCAATCACTTACAAGCATTAAGTATTTCAAATAATATCTTGTTAGGGTTGTATATTTGACCAAAAAGGGTTTCAAACCCTTGATATTCTTTATTAAAATACTCTTATTCTAGGGTGGAATGACAATTCATCTTGTCACATTCCATTAGAAATAAGGATCACATGTCCACATTTCAAGTATTTTTAAAACACATTCACATTTAGTGATGTTACTCATATACACTATGTATATGCAAAGAACACCCATAGCATCACTTAGACTACTATGATGGTACGTAGTTGTTGTCTGCACTTTCTTATGTTTAAGATCAAATAATCATGAAAAAAATTTAGAATATAAATTTCAGAACTTTAAACAACCAAGAAAGCATGAAAACATCACATAACATGCTTGAAACATTAAATTAAATCCTAAACATAGATTCTAAGCATGACATACTCTCATGAGTGATTAAAACATAAAAACGTGCTAAACTAAAATTAAAAGATGCTATAACATGCTGAAATTTAAAATAAGACATGCTGAAAATTAGAATTTAAACAAGCATGAACATGCTAGAAATTTAAAATAGCAAAGTAGAGGTTTAAGAAATCCCTCCCACCTTAATCTAAGTTTTTGTTGAATTCAGCAAAGGTTTCCCTTTTGTACTACGTTTAGAACTTCAAGAACTCCTAATCACCAACAAAACTACTTCAATAACTCTCTAAAATATTGAAATAAGAACTTCTCACACAAGAAAAAAAAAGAGAGTGAAAAGAGGTGTCAAAAAGAGGGCAAGAACAAATAAGGAGGGAAGTATCAACTTTTTGCTTTGGGATGATATAAAAGTGAGCAAGAGGGGGTTTATATAGATGTTCATGAGCACTAGAAGACAATTTGGGCGTGTTGACCCTAGGAAACCTTTACATTCCTCCATGGGGACATTTTGGAATGCATAGATTGAGTGTGCACACAATTTAGAATGTGGGTTGATTTGGTTTTCAATTCCTAGTGTGAACACAAGATAGGAGCTTTATTTGATTTCCTATTTATGTGTGAACACAAAAAAGATTTAGAATACTTACTATTCTTTAATCGGAAGTTAATCTAGGTGTGATATTGTGAGCAAGGAAACTTTCCAATATGTTTTGGTAATTGATTCCTTTTCTTATGCACACCAAATCGACAAGATTTGGCAATCTTCTATTTTGAATTAAAAGCTTCTAATCTTGTTCTTAAGGTGTTCAGAAAGCAAGACTTGCGAAAAATAAAATGAAATCAACAAGCAGCTGTTGGTCTCAAAAAAATACTAAAATTTTTATTTTTGAGCAAAACAGTTGGAAAAAAAATCAAAATCAAACAAAAGAAATAGTGTTCTGTTTTGGCCCAAAAAAAGGAAAAAAAAAAAAGAAAATTCGAAAACATCACGGCTGAGCAAAGAAGAATCTAGAAAGAAAAAGAACGATTTAAGGAAAAAAATTTTAGGGCTTTATTTTAGGTTTCGCTGTGACGATTAAAAGAAGAGAAGCGGGATTTTGAGGTTTGGGGCAGACTGAGATGAACATAAAAAATCTAGGAGTTTGATCTTTGGTTTGGTTGGATGATGATGATCAAACAAGAAGTAACAAGGAGGAAAAAAGAACCAAATTTGAAATTTCTGTTGCTGCTGGCCGTGAGGTGCGATTTAGGGCATGAAAAAGTTGATCAAAATAGCTGGCCATGATGAATCAAAATAGAAGAACTGATCTGGTTATGCATGCTGAAACGAAGAAGATGGACTTTGTTTTTGGATGAAGAAAAAATTTCAAATCTGAAGTTCTTGCGGGTTTGGATGAAGAAAAAGATGCGGAAGAGGAGAAAAACATAGATTTGCATAGTGTTTTGAATCTAAAAACCATGAAGAATGAAATAAATCCAGCTGCTAGTGCATTTTTGGACAACGAAGAAGAAGTTGTTGCGTTGTTCGAAGAAGAGAGTATGTTGTGCATATTGCTAGAAAAAAAATCAGCTATTGGTCGTGCTAATTTTGTGGTAGCTGGTGCATGAAAATGAAAAGGAAGAAAAAAATCAGCAGCTAAACATTGCTGCTGTGTGCGCATGAAGAAGAAGAACGCAGCTACAGATGCATTCTATATGTGTTGCGCGAGGAAGAAGATGAACAATGATGCCCTAGGTTTGCATTTTTTTGTAAATAAGATGAACTCTTAGTAGTTGAAAAATCTGAAGTTGGAGTTTTATTTAATATATCTTTGTTACAACTATTATTTTTGATCTATGTGGATATTTGGATGGACGTTTGGAAAAATATTGAAGTTCAGGGGGTTGTGAAAATTTAGAGAACATAAATTTAATTTATTTAGAATGCAAATACAAATATTGAATGTGAGAACAATCCTAGTTAAGTGAAATTATTTATTTGAGAAAATAAAAAATTTTGGAGGCTTATGTTGGAAAATTCTATGGTTGAAAGAGATTATTTCGATATGAATAATTTTTCTTGGAAATAAATTAAGAAGAATGGCTTTGAAGTTTTCTTTTAAAATAATTAGTATTTTGGAATTTAGATGCGAATGTTAGATGTTAGAATTGTCTTAGTTAAGTCAAATTATTTATTTAAAGATTAAGGAAATCTTTAAAGATTTTAAGATTGAGAATTAACTTATTTTAAGTTGAAAAGAGAAATATAAGCTTAGAGGTATTTTCAAACTAAATTTGGATAAACACTGAAGGCCTAAAAAAATGAATTAAAATGTTCTTCATCTTTAGATTTAGAAACTTTATCTTGATCTGAATTAAATTAGTTGAATATGAATAAATTTTCTTTGCAAATAAAAATATAGTATTGAAGGAAAATTTAGAGGTTTAGTGAACCTAAATTAGATTTATATTGTGATTTAAGAGAAATAAGAATTTTTGGAGAAAAAAAATGTTTTTAAATAAAATAGATATGAGAGTTCAAAAATATCCAAATTAGAATTATTTTTATTTGCTATAAATAAGTAATTGGAGCTTCGAGATTTAATATTGAAATTGTTAATTGCAAATTAATAATCTTAAAGCATTAAATCTCTGCAAGATGATGCAAGGGACATCCATCCTTTCCAGGTGGACGAGATTTCCTTACTCATCCCTATTGTACGAATTTTAAATTTAGAACATTTTGATTGAATAGTTTTAGATTATTTAGAAATATATTCGTGAATTTGTTTGACTTGATTGGAGTGTTTTGATGATAATATGATGATTTGTTTTTTATTTTCTTGCATAAATTTTTAGGAATTGCACTGTAACAACCTCTTATTCACTCATTTAATCTATCCTCATATTTGCATAAATTATTCACTTGATTTGATATTATTTATGGGTTGGTTTGGTATGATTGAACTCATATATGAAATTAAAATAAGACTAAAGGATTACTAAGAATCTACGTTCCGATGCAATTGACGAGCCCGAGGCAAATCAAGGTGGAATCTCTTATATGTCACCGCTTGAGATCAATGAGCCACAAGGTGGATCATAGGTATTCCCAACCTTGAGCTGCCTGCAATAGCTAGAAGTCTTTGGGAGGTAATATGAATCTACAGTAACTACTTTCTCTTAGACTGTGATATTGAGAACAGACTAATTTTAGATGGTATTTGAGACCTTATATGATTAGACTAGATCAAGGGGAATACCGACAGTCATCTCAATACTCATCCGGTCTTAGATTACAATCGAAACCAAATGAATGTTTGAAACGCCTAATGTGTGTAAGTGTTTGTAATGTTTTGAGTTTTGATCTGTATAATGCATGTGATGTATAGGAATGATCCACTGGGCTTTCAAGCTCACCCTATTTTATATTTTTTAGGTACTCATAGAAGAAGAGTACAGTAATTAGCACCAGTCAATCTAAATAGTGTAGAAGTAATCACACCTCGAGGACAATGTAACACCCCAACCCCCTAGAAACTAGTTTAAGCCCAACCACAAGGCGAGTTGGGTCCTATGTTATATTTACAAGTACAGAACTTGTATCTCAATTCCTTTATTTAATCACTTATTGAAAACGTTCATGGATACATCATAATGTATTAAATTTCAATTCAATAAGTCTATATAATTAAATAAAGGAATACTTCAAACTCTTTATTTATTCAAATAAAATAAAGAAAGTTACATTCTTAAATCAAAACTTGAGTACATAACTTTCGAAACTTAAAAAGAAATTCAACAAAAGTCTTCAATTCAAAATTTGGCCAACATGCTCTTAAAATAGAACTTTCAAAACGTAGAAATAATCTAATATCCATGGCCTTCATGATTCAAGTCAATTTCCTGAAAAATAAAAGGAAGGGGTGAGCACATAGCCCAATGGATCATTCATTAAACAACTAAGTTACTATTTCAAATCAATAAAACATCCAAATTCAAACACTTTCATGCATTAAGTGATTCAACCAACTTTTTGGTTGTAGTTGACGTTAAGACTGAAAGGGGTTCTACTCTCTTGATGTTATTAATTTAGATACCCCTCTTTAGGGCAGAAAGACATTTCTTTATTACTTTCCGTTAGATGCCACATACCAAGTATCCCTTAGTTGCGCCCTGCAACCACACACTCCAAGCATGTGTTAAGAACACCCATAGCACCCATACAGGTCACTCTGACAGTACGTGGTTCTTATCTTCAATTTTTTATATTTAAGAATCACATAATCAGAAAAGAAATTCAAAATGTAAATATCAAAATTTTAAACAACCAAGAAAACATGTAAACATTACATGTCATGTTTGATACATTGAATAAAATCCTAAACATGAATTCTAAGCATGGAATGCTCTCATGAGTGATTAAAACATAAAAAACATGTTGAACTAAAATTAAAATATGATTAAACGTGCTAAAACTAAAATAAAACATGTTAAAAATTAGAATTTAAACAAGCATGAACATGCTAGAAATTTAAAATTGCAAAGTAGAGGATTAAGAAATCCCCTAAACCTTACTTCAAGCTTTTGTTGAATCCGGTAGAGGTTTGTTTTATCAACCACTTTCAGAAATTTAAACCACCAACAAGATTACTTCAAAAACTCTCTAAAATATTGAAATAAAAACTTCTCACACAAGAGAGAAAAGAGGGTGAGAAGAGATGCCAAGAAAAGGGCAAGAACAAACAAAGCGAGAGGTGTCAACTCTTTTCTTTGGGATGAGATGAAAGTGAGCAAGAGGGGTTTATATAGATGTTCATGAGAGCAAATGGGACATCCTAGCATAGGCTTGGGCAGCTTGGGAAGTGTTAGTTGCATAGCAGATTAATTATATTATATGTATTTTATGTATAATGTGTATTAATATAATAGAAAATATAGTGTATTTACTTATATTTAGTATAATATGCATTTAGAGCATCGTTGCATCATTTTAGCATGTTTTAATATTATTTTATATGAATATAATGTC
>JAJIYU010003151.1:0-27656 GCA_030144865.1 Tinospora cordifolia | reverse complement strand
ACAGAAAGGGGAAAGGGAAGATGATGTAAAATTATTATTAGGATCTGTGAAGTTAATAGTATGTGAGAATTGTAATAAGTAGTCAAATTATTATTTTGAGAGATGTATATAAATGTGTTATCATTTGAATGTATCATCAGAACAAATTTTAGATTTTGCGGATGTATGGTTATCTGGATGAAAAATATATATATATTTTTGTTTATATTGATTGTGACTATCAGGTGGTTTTGATTGGTGACATGTTATATTTTTAGAGGAGACTCTGTCAAAAATTTTTTAGGAAATTGGTATTTGGTTGGGAAGGCTTACAGGGTTTTCTGACATGCCAGGGTTTTGACATGTTTGAGAATTCTGTGCCGGTCGTGACGTCACTTGAGAAGGGGTCACGACACTAAGACTGACCATTGATTTGTGGATGAAAAGTGTTGCTCATGATGAGTTTGGTGCCCAACTCCTTCTACAGGTTCTGCTAGAACTGTGATGTGAATCTAGAGTTCCTCTTTGACATTATGGTCTTAGGTACTCCATGTAACTTACTATTTCTTTCACATATAGTTCCCTCAAATTACTGACTTGGTCTGAGGATCCAATGGGCAAGAAATGTGCTGCCTTAGTGATACGATCCACAATTACCCATATAGTATATTCTCCTTTGTGATTTTTGGGTAATATGCTATCAAAGCCCATAGCAATGTTATCTCACTTCCATTCTGGGATTGGGAGTAGTTGTAATATTCCGGTGGGTGTCCTATGTTTTTCCTTCACTTGTTGATAGGTTAGGCACTTAGAGACATATTTAGCAACGTCCTTTTCATTCCTCACCACAAGTAGGTCTAATGAGCTTTGCCTAGTATGGTTTGTTTACTTTTTCCATTTTGGGGCACATAAATTCTATCTCCAAGTCCTAGAGTATTTTCAGCATCCATCCTGAAGTCAGTATGCTTACCCTGTTCAACTCCTTCTATTAGTTTTGTGCCACTTATCTTGCCTTTGCTCATCTTTGATCTTGGTGTAGGAGATTGGGTTAGCAAGTCATGTTGTATAAATAAGTCTGTTTCTCATCTAGATTTATGCCTAGTTTGTGATCTTCAAATAATTGGTACATATAACCCTTTTCCTAATCTAGTTTGTTGAACTTCCTATTCAAGGCATCAACCACTACATTTGCCTTTTGTGGATGGTAGTGTAGTTGGAAATCATAATTCTAAAGGAACTCCATCCATCTTCTCTACCTAAGGTTTAACTCCTTTTGGGTGTAGATGTACTTCAAATCTTATGATCTGAGTATAAATCAAACCTTTTGCCATATAGGTAGGGTCTCCTAATTTTCAAGGCATTTATGACAGCCGCTAGTTCCAGGTCATGCATTGGATAATTTTGTTCGTGAATCTTCAGTTGTCACGATGTATAATCAACAATTTTTCCATCTTGCATTAATACTGTGCCTAATCGGTTTTGTGAAGTATCAATATATAGAACGTATCCAACACTATGTGTAAGAGTGACTAAGATGGGGGCCTGAGTCAATCTTCTCTTCAGTTCTTAGAATGATTGTTCACACTTCTCATCATGATTGAATTTGACTCTTTTTTTGGTTAGCTTGGTTATGGGTTCACCCACTTGAAAAATTCTTAGATGAATCTTCAATAATATCTAGCAAAGCCTAAGGAACTCCAAATCTTTGTAACTATCTTGGGTTGCTTCCATCTTGTCAGGGTTTACCAAGATGTCTTCTGCTATATTATATGGTCGAGGAACTCGACCATCCTCATTCGGGACTCGCACTTGGCCTATAATCAATTTTCTTGTAAGTGTCACCAATGTAATCCTTAAGTGTTCTACATGTTCAACTCCTAATTTGGAGTTAATTAGGACGTTATCCACAAGAGCTACTATAACTCATTGAGGTATTTCTTAAACATTATATTCATCAAACCCATGAATGTGACCGGATCATGGGTTAAGTCAAATGTCATGACTGTGAATTCAAAATCTCTACACCAGGTCCTAAAGGTTGTCTTGTGTATGTCTGCTTCTTGGATCCTCAACTAATGATATCCTGACGTAAGGTTACTCTTGGGGAAATGAATGGTTCTTCCATTGGTTAAATGGGTTATCTATTCTTGGTAAAGGATACTTATTTTGAACTCTCGCTTGATTTAACTTTCGATAGTCATCACACAACCATCTGTCCTTTTCATGGACAACATCGAGGTTCCCCATGGTGATTCACTTGGTCTGATGAATCCTTTTTCTCAAAGCTCGTCTAGCTGAGTCCTTAACTCAATTAGTTTTACTGATGCCAGTATGTAAGGAGGTATGACCATGGGGTTGGTTCCAAGGTGAAGTTCAATCTTGAATTTTACTTCCCCATTCAATGGTAATCCTGATAAATCATTTATTTCAAAATCTATTCTACTAATTTAATCATCCAACACTTTCTTTTTGTGTATTACAACTTATTCTCCCAAAAAAAATAAATTTCGTTGTAATGATTTATTTAATGTACTGCTATTGTTGTTGTTG
The DNA here is from genome assembly GCA_030144865.1 of Tinospora cordifolia. Lineage (NCBI taxonomy): Eukaryota > Viridiplantae > Streptophyta > Magnoliopsida > Ranunculales > Menispermaceae > Tinospora > Tinospora cordifolia. The sequence goes on along the minus strand of JAJIYU010003151.1, from coordinate 25,127 downwards.
AGGAGCTTGATTCTTGGTAGCGCAAAACTTTGCTATATGTCCTCATTGGCTACAACAAAAACATAGTTCTTAACGTTTGGCCTACTCCATCTGCTCCTTTTTAGTGTAGTTGGATTGTGTTTGGAGCTTTTGTCATTCTTGTTGCTGAGGAGCTTGAGCTACTGCTTCGGTAGGGCAATTTATCACTATATGCCCCCCTCTGCCCACAAAGGAAGCACAATCCCAATGTTTTTGTCTATTTCCTTTGCTCCTCTTTAGCATGGTTGAGTTGTGTTTGTGAATTTTGTTTCTTGTCCCCTTTTCCATCTTTTGATTGTCTTGTGGTCTCTTGCTTCAATTTTTTAGGTATCATTTGAAGTGGATGTTTCTTTTGATTGATTTGGACCTAACTACCATTCCCTTTGATGTAGTTAGCCTCAAAAGAATGAGTAGTTTTCCAATTTTCACACGTAATCCGCTTTGCAATGGGGCCTAATGAGCCTAAACCTCGGGTTGTGGCTGCACTAAAGGTAGAGTCCTCATCACTTGCTCGACTACCTATCGAATGATTTCTGCCACCATCTCTGGTGATATTGTGCTAACAAGTGCTGCTACTACTACAAGTGCCCTGTGGTCCTTTTGACCAAACTCATCAATGTTTCCTCCCTCATCGCATTTTCTTGAGTTCTTGTCATTATCTACAAGTCAGAAGCCACTTTAATATCGAATAAGGATCCATAACAAAGAATCATAATCTTAACTCAAATTAATCTAAGTATACAAAATCCATCTTCTCGTATCCTCAGGATACAAAAAGCTTTCTTAGACTTGAGAAAATGGTCGTCTTTCCTATATCATATGTTGTATTCACCTCCTCAAGTTTTCATTTCATTTGTGTTATCATAACGCTAAATTCATGTATTTAGGTTTTTGATTCGTTCAGTAACCTATCAATTTATGCTTTTAAATTCTGTTTGAGGATTTTCAAGGTCTCCTGATGTTGTTGGGTACAAGATTTACTTTCATGACCACAATACATGTGATATGCATATTCTTGAAATAAAACAAGCATTCCATCAACCATTCAATCATTCAATCAAACAATTTCACGCTAGCATAAAGAAATTCCAAGCTTCCATCTTTGCCTTTGAGTTCGAGCGTCCATACCACCCTTGCCCATCAACATAGGCTTCTACCAAGAGATCTTGCTACACCCAAACAATTTCGCAAATGTCTCAATGACTAAGACCTCCCAAGCCCCATTATACTTGACCGTCTAATACCAACCAAGCATAGGGAAGCAAGTTCTTCTAAAGTCATCAATCATTCACTAAAGATGGCCCATCATTCTTCAAGTCGAGGATTCTTCCATAACCCCAAATTCTTATACGTTCCATACCACATAGAAACTAAAGATACAGGAACCTCCTGATCTTGTGTCCTAACCAATCAAGTATTTTGTTTTCACACGTTCTCAATCTCTAACTTTGTCCTAGAAGTTTTCATTTATGATCCACTATGCTGCCCTTGGCAATACCCAAGTCCTTACCTAAGGTCTCTTTCCTAGACCTATGGTCACAATAATTGGTTGAATAGTTCCTCTGTCGGACCAACAACCTTTATCAATTTTTAATATCACCTTTGTACCCTAGAACGTGTTTTTCTCCTTAATACTACCTCCTAGTTTTCTCATAAGAAAATAAGGGTGTTCTTCAACTTTGATCATTGTATAAGCTGGTGGTTCAACCTCCAGATCGAGTAGTAAAACAAAATCTGCTTAAATAATCGACCTTTTCTGAATAGGATAACCCATCTCTTTTTTAATGTATAGCTTTACTTGGGACAAGGCTTACCCTCTATCAACTCAACTAGCAATCTCCGTATCCAAACAAAACATTTGAAAACATATAACTCTTTTGAAAAATAGCCTTTGTGATCCAAAACACTTTCAAATTCAACACAGGAAGTAAGGCATTCTAAATCAATTCAAAGTAAAAGTTTTACCTGGTGAGCTACATCCTAAGCTCTCGAGTCCTCATCTGAGTGAACTCTGTCTAAGTCTAGACACTCAGTTTAACATTTTTTTCCTAACAAGGTATAGCATGAGCTCGGATACCACCTTTATAACACCCCGCCTCCCCATCTTGGGTCCCACGCCATTCTAATGACATTTTGGCACGTTTCTATCACGTGAACATTTCAACAAGTTCCTCAGGCCACCCGAGGGGAGACGACGCATGGTATGTTATCTCTTTCTTTCTTTCTGTGTCCCAATTCTATAGGACTCCCTAAGTACTCAACTCATAAAATAGATTCCATAAAACACATGTGAAATCAAAAATATTTTAGCATCTTTCATTTGAAAATCAGTATTCAATAAGAAGTACAACAATTTCATGTTTATTACAATGGAAGACAATCTTTAAACACTAACAAATAACTTAGGGCCAACATGCCCAACTCAAACACTTTATGATCTTTGAAAAGTGAATTTTGAATTTAAAACCATCTCGCAGCCTCGTTCTTTAGTTTCTTGAAAGGTTAAAAAAGGAGGGTGAGCTCAAAAGCCTAGTGGATCTTTCCAAATATTTAAGTTACTATTTTGATCAAACAAACCAAGCATGTCAAAATACTTTTGTATATTAGGTGATTGAAATAAATTACTTGTTTGCAGTTAATGTTAAGAATGAAAGGAATTTTTCTTGGTATCCCCCATTAGGTTTATAATATCGGAAGTAACATGCATAAGCCAGTTACCTATTCGTAACCCTATCTTAAGAGTAAAGTTTCAACTCGACTATCAGTCCCATCTCATCGAGACCCGCCTTGGGTTGGTAATACCCACGACTAAATCCTTTGTCGCAACAATATGTGATTATGATCTTATTTAATATTTCTTTAAAGATAAATCACACAATTATTAGATTAAATTAGGCATATAATACGTAAGCATAATAACAATCATTCAACAACAATCTTGAACACGTTGTATAACATAGTTCATGTGATCATATACATATATATACATAATGCATCAATGTTCTAAGTATCATGCATATTCATGGCATATCAAATCAAATAAAGCATGTGCATGTAACAGTTACATTCAAAACACAAGCACGCATGCAAACTTTATTTAAATTAAAATAATAAGGTAAAACTTGGAAGTCATCTCCACCTTAATATGTTTAGCCTGTTGATCTTGAAAATCCAAGCCTTTGATCCTTCAACCTTAAGTTTCAAGACTGATGGGTTATTGTTGTATTTCTAACATTCTTTAATCATAAACCAACGTACCCTTACCTTGCATAATTCATATTGGTCAAAGAAATCATCCTAAATATACCTAAACATGGTCTCAGTTCTGTGTACTATGGTAGGAAAAGCCATTATCGCGATAACTAGTGTACAGAGATGAAAAAACAGATTTGCACTTGCATTACTACAATTGGCTACTGTCGTAATCAGGTGTATAGGTGCATTACTAGGGAGCAATTTTTCTGGGTTTTGTTCTACTACTACGGTAGTGCAATTCACTAATGTGGTAATTGGCATGTGACTGGTTTTCTCTATTGGTTTTTCACCTTTCTTAGCTCTCCTACGGCCATGGCACCCTACTAGTTCGACTTCTAAGTTATGAAACATGAAACTAAGACTAAGATAGGGTGGTTATACCTTTGTCAAACATTCAAGCCTCTTCGATTGATCAACATTCTTGCACCGAATTTGTGATGAACACTTTGTTTTTCTTCTTCCCACAACTTAGTTAGTTGTGTAGAACGACTAGGGATAAAAAGGGATGTTTAAACACTACTAGGAGAGCAAGGAGAGAACTAGTTAGTCCTTGGTTTATATAGAGTTCGATATGACATGATTTGAAAAGTTTGGGTTGGTCACATGGTGGAAACCTTTCTAAAACCCTGTATTTCTTGTTTCCCACGCACCATATAATAGTAAGTTTGTGTTTTAGAAGTTGTCAATTTGTTTAGAGACTTCCCGCAGTCATTTTAGGAGCTTTCCAATATGTTTTCGTGCGAACTACACGCAATACCAGAGTCGTATATAGCAATTACTGCGGTAGTCAACTGGGTTTCCAATTTCAGTTTTCTAGGCATCTTGACACACTACCGCAGTAGTGTTTTTCAATATCGCAGTAGTCATTGAGAAATTTCTATGCATTGCTTTTTTTGTCCCAATTCGCAGAGTCTTTCATACATCACACTGTATGTCATTCTACTACAATTTCATGGATTTTTCAAGAATTATTTCAGTCAAATTATTTACCACTATTCATGATCCACTTCATGGGACAAGGGTTAAGGGGTCTGGATTTAGTAGACTTGTCTACCAAGTAGGTATTTTGTTGTAAATATTATTGGTTAGGGTAAATATATTTTGAATTTTTAATAGAATGGTATATTATATATTATGATATGTTGTGAGACAGTGTCCTAATGAAGAGATATTCCACTGCTACTTAGATTTTATAGGGATGTTGGATAATGTTAGCCTTAATAATGATTCATTGGGTTGGTGTGTGGAGGACGACTCGACAAGTTATTAGACTAGTTAGGCCGTCCTTAGAAAGAATAGATGGGATCTCGACAATTTTATCCTTCGGTGGAAAAATTATTGTTATGCCCTTAGATGGCCATTTGTCACTTCTAGAGTTTATTCTAGAGTTTATATAATGTATCTTATGATTTATGTTATCCAAAATATTTAAATTGCATATTTTATATGATATATGACACTTTATTTCTTTATTTTATGTTCAATAACTTGTGATCGTCAAATTCAATTTACTAAAAATTTTTCAATCCAAATTCTACTCAAATTTAGATTTTTAAGTGATGTTTCTAAAATTTGTGTAATTTCTTAGATTAATTTTCTAATTATGTTGTAGTCATTATTTCACTCAAATTATGATGCTTTATGGTTGTATCAATTGGGAAATTAATCACAAAAAAATCAGATTTATAGTTCCTATCGTTTTTTTTTTCTAAGAATATTGTTATGGTTGTTTTAATATATTTTTTTTGGGGTATTATACGGTGGCATTACATGTGTTTTTTAATTGTACAATTTATATTCGACTTTACTTAGTTTTATTAAACATGTTAGTAAAAACTTAAAAAAAAAACATTTTCTTGGAGGTAAAAATGTAAATTTCTTTTGGCTGTTACATATAAAGTTCGCAAAAATGCAAAACTTTTTTTGATAAGAAATAAAAAAAAAATGGACAAAAAGAAAAGTCATCTAAAAATTATAAAAATACACAATCCTCTCTCACATTGACTTTATTTCTAATGTTTTATCTTCCTCTTGGCGCATTTATATAAATTCTTCACACTTAACTTCATATTGTACGATTGATACATGATAGGAAAAAAAAAAATTAAAATTAAAAGTAAAGCGCATCATCCACCAAGTACAACTTCTGCAGTATAAAATGTATAACACTTTTAAAGGTTTACAATTTTTTTTTTTTTTTTTTAATTTTGTCAACATCACACGACACTTGTGCAATGCATAGTCTGGCCAATGAATGCATTACCTGCAAAGTTGATGCAAAAAAATTTAAAGGGGAATGAGATGATTTTATTGAAAGGAAAAATTGGAGAAGGATTTTCTTTCTTTTTTTTCTTTTTATTGTGAAAGAAAGTTTGAAATTTTTCTTGAAGTTTTTGTTATTTTATCTGTTCCAAAAGAGATTATACATTTTTTACCTTCAATTTTTTTTTTAAACCTCACTAAAAGTTTTAGTAAAACTTAGTAAAATTATATAAATGTTATACGATTTTCCAAAAAAAAAAATAATAATAATAATAATAACAAAGTTAATGTCTCTCGTCGAATGGGCCTCATTACATGCTAGCCACCCAAATTGGGTACTTGGTTTCAACAGTGACGCACGTTTAAGAGGTGAGACCGTTAATGTTTTTCTTATAATGAATACATAGTTTTTAGCTACATGGACATCTAGATGTCTTCGATTTAGTCAAGTTGATGAATAGTCTAAGGGCTCGTTTGGTATACAGGATGGGATAAGATTATTTTAATGGGATAGGATAGAATGAGATAGGATGAGATATAAAAATTTTTTAAAAAATAGTTTAAAAAAAAAAATTAAAGTAAAAGAATTTTTTTTTTTGGGTGGGATAACTCAATCCCACCCAAAATGGTGGGTTTGAGTTATCCCACCAACATGGGATTAAAAAGTGGGCTCGGATAAAAAATTTTCCTATCCTATGTAGTTTCAAACACCGGATTAGGACAATTTTTTGTCCTATCCTATTCCAATTCCATAAAACAAACAGGGCCTAAAGGGTTATATGGAAAGGGTTAAAGTTTGAACATCATCTCTACACTATTGTTCACCCCCAATAGTTTTATATTTGTTATTGTTAAAAAAAAAAAAACTCATTAGGATTTATGATTTAATTTATTAATCCTGTAATAGTCTTTTCTTTTCTTTTTTTTTTTTTTAATTCTATGTTAGGGTGCACACAACTATTAATACACCGTCAATCATTCACTAATGTGGTACCATGTTAACATGTTAATATGCAAAATGACACCCCTAGGTTGTCACCAACCCAACGCCAAAACTCATGCCAAATATATTAGAGCCTATTTTTTGCATAGTTTTTTATATTTTATTTTTTAAAAAAATTTATAGATAGCATAAATAATATAAAATATAAATACTGATAGTGTTAAAAATAGCGTAAATAGTTACATGAGATTACTATTTAGTTCAATGATAATAATAATAATAATAATAATAATAATAATAATAATAATAATAATAATAATAATAATAATAATAATAATAATATATAATTGTGTTTGTGTAAACTTTGGAAAAAGATCTTGATATTATATTTATATGTATATATGCATATGTGCATAAAGTTAGATATTAATACTTTCCTATGAATGATCATATGGGATATTCTTGTGCCCACCATATATTTTGAAAGAATGGTGTGGTATTTTACAGGACGCAGGCTATAACTTAAATTTAAGCATTCTTAATTATAAACTGAATAGTTAAATGAGAATTATAGGATCTATAATTAATCTAGATAGATACACTAGGATTTTATGATTATGATCATTGATTTTTATTAACTTTAAGGTCTCTATGCCATTTAAAATATTGTGCTTACAAATGTATACAAACAATAATTTATGAGGGTTTTTTTTTTCTTTAATTGCCTTATAAGCATGTCGTAGGAACGGAAATCAAGCGACAAACGACCCAATGGGGATGGTCCACAAATTATGCTTTAATAATTTATTTTAGAAATTTCAATTGATAAGTGATTATGACATGATTGTTTGTGTTAGGATAAGAGCATCTCCAATACAACGTCATCTGTCTACACCATATACTGCCTGACATTATAACACTAATGTCAAAATGGCATAGATTTTTTTTTAATCTTTTTTTATAATGGTTTAAATATTTTGTAGATAGTATAAATACAAAAATAATATAAAATTGTGTCAGAAATGATATAAATGAATTGGGGATGAAATTACTATTATCAATTGACTTTACGCCAAAATCATGTAAAAGTTACCCTATTTTCATGTGATAGGAGGACTAGGATGCATAATATATACGTTCATGCATGTGCAATTACTTATAAATTATATATAATAAATAAAATTGATTGACGCAAGAGTTTAACTCTATCTCCTCTAGATAATTTCATGTGGTAAATGTGCTAATAGTTTATGTTAATAGTTATATCCTAAGATACAACAATCACATCTTACAATAGTAACACTTTAAATAATAAGATTAACGAACCAATATGTACAGTAAGCTCTCCTTTATACATGGCAAAATGATCAATGCAAGTTACAACTCTAAATGACCTTGAATGAATATTACTACTAGTATAAAATATTTGTGGTTGCTAAATGGATGCAATGCAAAGAGTCATCATTGGAAAAAATCATTTTTTAAAACATGTCTTCTCACAAAGATAGATGCCATCAAAATGACATATACCTTTAAATGAATAGATTTTATGCGTAGGGATACATCCATTTCACACTCCTTTTTACCTTCTTAATTTTTTATTCATCTAAATTAGGATTTTTGTATCCAAAATTTTCAACAATCCTCACATGAATAAATTGCTCTTTTGCTCTGCCCCCAACAACAATATATTTTTAATGCAAACACTTGACACTTGATAAAGTATTGGTCGAATGAAATTGTATTAGGATTGGTAGCTCATACCTTTGAACCTTCCTTAGTAAAGAATTATTGTATTTACTAGCTTGTCAATGAACACAATATCATGAACGATCAACTGTTCCTATAAACTAAGACAACAATATTCACTCAATTAATTTCTTCACATTAGTGGTTCTTACGGTTGTGTTCATCAGGTGATTTAGAGAATGCAAGTCATAACATTCTCATAAAATTGATCCACTTCATAATCACATAGGTGATTTCCTATAAAGAATATTTGTACACTTAATACCCACATAATAATTATGATATAAAAATCATTAAAAGTGAATGGTTAACCATGCTCATACTATTTTGCAGGCAACACTAAGGCATCATAGAAATGGGTTGGAAACAAAATCAATTAGTGATACACCATATTTCATCATTTAGTTATCCCTTTTTAAGTTAGTTCTTAGAATTCTTGGGTATTTATAATGGAAGTCTATTTGAGATGTTTTAATCTCATTTCTTTTGATGAACAATTAACTTAATCTCTTGATAAACCCTTTTATTAATGGATCCATATTGTTCTCCATAATATTATTTTCAAAGATCATTTTATTATCAAGTAGCTACTTAATAGTATTAGTCTGCGACTTATATGTCAGGACTTACCATTACTTTATTAGCTCACCACGCAAATATCTTATTATGATGAATATATATTTCAAGGACAAGTTTTGACCAACATCCTCTAAAACTCATGAAGTTGTTATGCCCGTTATGCTTCCCTAATATTAAACTCAGATTTTATGGTCATCTAATGTGTTTCAAGAATTTCAAAACATTATTTCTTTATCACCAATTATAAACACTTATTACTTGTGGATTTAGAGTCTTTTGCACTACTATCTGTCAAGTACTATTGGATATTTTGTATATAATTACCCAAAACTTAAGGTATAATTTAGATATCAAAATACCTTAATTAATGCTTTGTATTGATATTTATTTTGTCAAAAGATCCACAAAGCCTTTAATTTTTCGTTTGAAAGTCCCTTTACACCTTACAAAAGATAATAAATTAATGATTTAAGGTCCCTTCCATATTTCCTTGAAAGTATTAAAATATACATTTCAAGCTTCCATATTCAGTCATAAAACATAATAATACCCATCAAGAACCCAAATAGATCAAAATAACATACAAACGATAGAGTAATAACCCAAAGAAATGCTCCATTGCATTTCCATCATAAGAATGTTAACATTTTTTTTTAGCCATAGTGTCTTATCACTATATTTTAATTTATTACTCTATAACTATTAATCAATACATAAGCATGAGCTTACTTATTACTATGAGTCATTTCAATGACTTCATAATTCACTACTCCTAATTAATGAAAACAAGATGAGCATGTCAGTATGACTTGAATTAATGTCATTTTATATCATAACTCATAAATCTCATAATTTTATCCAATTTGCCTGAGGTAATTATGAATCAGATGATCATAATGAAGTAATAAACCTTGGCACATGTTTATTACTTTTTAACGCGAGACTATTGAGAATGCAAATGCCTCTCCCTCTCACGTACACATGCTTTAAACATAGTGCGCCTTTGTAACCATGTGCTTCCATGATCTAACACTGACGTACCAACTGCATCCGGAATCACCATCTGCCGACAGCCATTTCACATCAATAATTACTGAGATTCTTGCAATTTTCCCGCCCGTCTCTCCTTGATTACATGCCCAAATTGTTGCACAATGAAATGCATTCACTGTTGGCGCTGTTCAACTCGCCTTGCTAAGTAGGTCTCGGCTGACATGTGACCGCTACCTTCTTCTCCATGTCCAAGCAAACCTTTCCAATACATGCTTCCAACTGGTTTTTTCGCCAAAAAAAAACAAAAGAAAAAAACCGGATCGAAACCTCTATGTTCTTTATATGGCATAAACACAACATACATTGCTAATGACGCACACATGCATTGCAAGACATGTACTGATTCCTCGGTTCTCTCACAACTTTACACGCGTGAACTACTGTTTGCAAACTTTTCCAGGAAACGAAATATTTTATGAGTAACTAATGATTATAAGGGATTAGTGGACATGGATATACACCTTTTTAAAGTTTTTTTTTCATCTTCATAACTTATTCAATATAAAAGCGAGAGCAAATGTACATTCTATTTTAACAACAACCAATTTACATTCATTGACGACTATTGTCTTAAGATTGTAGAATGTTTGATATATTGATGCATATGTAATTACTTATAAATTGTATATGGAAATACATGTTGAGAGGAGTGTAGGGAGAACACAAAGTATTTGAAAAGGAATGAGAGAAAAAATGAAAAAATTTCAAATGTTTTATTTCTTCAACTTAATTTCAAATGATATGCATATATAAGTTTATAGTTTTCGTATGAGTATCAAACATTTATGATATACATTAAGTAATATCCTAAAAAAATTTTGGAATATTAAGAATATACAAATAAGTTCATTAAATTGTGAAAACATATTAAACACCCAAACGATAACTTTGCCTTTTAGAAATAAAATGATAAATTTATATGAAAAGTTAAAAAAAATGATCACTATCATAATTGCCCTATAAGTAATTACTAAAACAAAAAAAAAAAAAGGTAGTGGAATGGGGTGGTTGGATATTAATAGATGAGTAGCGAAATGAGATGATTGGATATTAATATATGAGTAGTAGAATGAGATTGTTAGATATTTATATATAAGTAGTGGAATGGGGTGGTTGGTTATTACAACGTGGGTAGTGGAATGAGGTGATTCGCTGAGAATGCCTATAAATAATCTTACCCTTCTTTTTTCCTTAAATCATCTCATTTCATTCTTCTCTTCTTTATTTTAAAGAGAAAGAGATTCTCCTCATTCTTCTCTTCTTCATTTTTCTTCTTAATTCTCTTCTATCTCAAGAGAAAAAGAGTTTCTTTGCTCTCTCCTTGAGTGAAAAAAAAAAGATTGAAGGCTTAAGAATGATTGGAATAAGTATATGTAACACCCCGGAATTTCATGAATGTGTACACATCGCAATTTAAAATAATAAATATTATTATTTATGCTATGGTAATGAATCGAAGTCATGATGGTATTTGACAATGACAGATAAAATATAAATAATTTTTAAATAAACTACAATGATAAAAATAAATAAATAATAAAGGTTAAAAATAAATAAGGACTTTTACAATATGAGGAAAAAAGTGTGTGTATATATATATATGTGTGTGTGTGTGTGTGTGTGTGTGTGTGTGTGTGTGTGTGTGTGTGTGTGTGTGTTTTCGAATTTCTAATGCTTAAATTAAAAATACGAGATTCGCGATATTTTTATCTAAATATATGTATAGACTATGATTGAAAAGTAAAACGTCAAATATTGGTAGATTAAAATTAAAGATTGATTTGAGAAATAAAATTTGATATTGATTGACTGAAATATAGGTTGAAATATTAGTGGATTAAAATCCAAAAATTGTTTGAGAAAGAAAATTCAATATTGGGTGATTGAAAGAAAAATAAATAAATAAAGATATTCAATGCTCGCATGGGTGCGATGACGCGAGAGGTGCGCAAAAGAGAATAAATGAAATTTAATATAGATTGATTGGAAAAAAAATGACTAAAGCTTAGTTTCTAATCTTAGAAAAAAAAACTAATGCTCTATTTTTTACTGAAAAAAAAAGAAGATGAATCTGGAAGAAAATGAAATAAGGAGGAGGAAGAAGACTGTAACATATCGAAAAGTTCATATGAAATTTAAATTGTTACTAAGAAAATTATACAGAATTGACGAATAATAATTTTGGCAAGTCCTAATTTAAACAAATGAGAAATAAAAATCAATTTAAGGGATTTTTAGAAGAAAATATATGAATATAATGTATATTATGGGATATCATAGCAAAAAATACAAGGATATGTGTAATTTTTCATGAAAACAGAATCAGAAAGTCAAATGGGATCGAGATTTGGCAAAAATCCGAAAAGAAAGCAAGAAATTCGGCTAAAAAATAAAAAATATATAGTTAAAACACATCCTATGGTCCACAATCGATCTGGCAAAATCCAATGAACGGGATTAAAACCCAACCAAATGCCTGGGCATCGGATCATCAAAATCCAACAGCCAGAGATCCGCGTACAAATACTCGAGGATGATCGTGCGGACAGAACGGAATTCATTGATCGCGAACTAAGATCCGCACGCCATGATCGAGGATCATCCGACAGTCGAGATCAAAGTCGCGTTGGTTAATTGCGAACAGTGCTTCGCTCGAGGATCATCCGACGATCCAGATCAGAGCCACGTTAATCACGAACAATGTTGCGCTCAAGGATCATCCAACGGTCTAGATCGAAGTCATTTTGGATTGATAGCGATCGTTGATGCGCTCGAGGAAAATCCAACGATCTAGATCAAAGACTCTGATTTCTATTGATTGATTTGAGATTAATCTGACAGCTGAGATTAAGGGATCCGAAGTTAAATACGAAAATTACCGCAAAAAATCATGAAAAATTTTAAAAAATCCAAAAAATTCGAAAAAATAGGTCTATAATTCGAAAAATTATTTCTAAAATCCGAAAAAAAATTCAAAAAATACTCATTTTGCTCCAAAAATTAGAAAGTACGAAATTAAGGAGAATAAAACCTATATAAACCCCCCTAGGCTCTTAATTTTATTCATTTCAAAAATAAGAGTTGAATTTTTCTCTTGTTTTCACTAAACCTCCTTGGCACCTCTTCCCATCTTCCCTTTTTGTGTGTGCGAGAAGTTCTCCTCTCGAATTGGGAAAATAAGTTGGGCGATCTTCATTGGCATTAGTACGTGGGGGGAATTACTATCGAAATTCTGGAAGCAAGCATCACAAGGTGGAAGTAATTTTTAGAACACCCTTCTGTTCTTATTTGAATTCATAGCATGCTCATTGTTTGTATGTTTTTCACTGAATTCAAAGATTTTCAACTTCAGTTCTAGAATTTTACATGTTATTTCATTATTTCAATTTTGATTCATAATTGAGCAATTATATCATCCATGCCATGTTAGTATCATGCTTAGGTTTTTAAATTAAAGTATGATGCGTGTTTTATGAGTGTTTCATGAATTGACTGTGTATATTTTGAATTTTAGTTTGATTTCATATTCTAAAGTTTATTTTATGAGATCATGATATAAGAATTAATCTAAGATGATGGTGATAACAACCACGTACCATCATAATGGTCAAGGCGACACTATGGATATTCTTTTCATATGAATTAGGTCATATGGTTTTCAAACCTAAGTACTTGAGGGTTGTGTACCCCTGGTGGGTCACCATGTGTAATAGGTTGATGCTGACACATGCCACTAACGGGTTGATGCCGAGTGGGCCCTATTTACTTAGTTAAGAGCATCAAGGGATTAAAGGCCCTTTTGGTCTGAGACTCGATTTGAACAAATTGTTGTTTGAAATGCCTAATGATTGCAAGTGTTTAAATTATGATTGTGTTATGAGTTTGAATATGAAAGATGGTTGTTCGAAAAGGATCCATTGGGCTATGTGCTCACTCCTTCCTTTCTTATTTTTCAAGAACATGAAATCCATGGAGCAGTTGAATATAGATAGCTTCTTAGAAAGTTTCTACAGTATTATATTTTTAGAATTTTTAGGGCATGTTGCCCAAAGTTTTTATGCTTTTCTACTAAAAAGTATTTGAAGTCTTCTGCTGTAACTATTTATTCTTTTTGAAGAGTTTAGTACTTTCAATTTCTATTATGAATAAAATAGTTTAAATTTCTTTATCTCTTTTAATTTGCCTTGATTTTATTGAAATTTTATTCTTGAATTTTATACAAAGGCACGAGATATTGAAAAGGAAAAGAACAAGTGTGTGTCACTTATAATGTAGTACCAGCCCGACCCGCCGTTTTGTTAAGTCCACTGTCAAGTTAACGATGGCCATGTACACTACTTAAAGAAACGAGGGTTGGGGTGTTACAAAGACGATGGAAGGAAGAAGAACAAGAAAAAAGGGGGGGTTTGTTTAATTTGGGTGAATGACAAGAAAGAACGCCGGAAGAAAAAAGAGGAAGAAAACCAAATATGTGACTAGGGCTTGTTATTTGGGGCAAAAGAAGATGAATCCGGAAGAACATGAAATAAGGAGGAAGAAGACGACGGAAGGAAGAATAACAAGAAAAAGAGGGGGGGGGGTTTGTTTGATTTGGGTGAATGACAAGAAAGAACGTCGAAAGAAAAAAGAGGAAGAAAACCAAAAATGTGATTAGGGCTTGTGATTTGGGGCAAAAATTGATTGGAGTTTTGCTAGATCTTGGTGTGTTGATCAAGATGGAAAGAAGAGGGATAAAATTTGGGGAGCTCTAGGGCATCATCCAACGAAGAAGATGAAGAACGTGATTTTGCTTCTAGGGCTTGATTTCGTTTTTGACTTGGAGCAAAGAATGAAAGAGGGTTTGGCAGTGATTTTGTTGGTTGCTGTTGTTGTTGTCCATGAAGAACGAAAAAGAAAACCTAGCTGTTGCGTTGGGCTGAAATGAAAAACGAAGACAAGAAGAAGATGAACGGCTGGTTTGGGTGTGAAGAATGTTCAAATATGGAATCTTGGTCGTGTTGTGCGTTCTAGGGCATAAAACCATGAAGAATGAAAAAGAAAATCTAGCTAGCGTGTTGCTCATTTGGCTGTGAAGATGATGAATGAAGAACAAGGGATTGAATTGGGGTTTTTGGTGTTGAACAATCAAGCATGAAGAACCATATTTTGGTGGAACAAAAAAAAACCAACTAGTCGTTATTTGGGGTTTTTAAGTGGTTGGATGTGATTCAATGATGGAAATAAATGAAAAAAAAAGTGCTGGCTAGGAATCACAAAACAGAGGAAAATGAAAAATGTGATGCATGAATAGAAAGGAAAAATCTTGTTTGTGATTTGGGGGTTGTTGATGCTTGCTAGCCGTGAAGAACAAAAAAAATCTAGCAGTTGGTTGTGCGTGTTGTTGTGTTGTTTGAATGAAGAAGATAAGTGCTGGATTTTGGTGCATGAAGAAGAAAATCAGCTGTGATCTGCATGAAAGACAACTTGCAACAAAGGGGTTTCGTGTTGGGGTTGTTCGCGCGAAGATGACGATGAACGATGCCTAGTTTCGAACTTGAATATGAAAGGTATAATATCTTTAATTTTTTATTTTAAATTTTGGATAGTTTGAAATTTATATTTCTTTGATTTTAGGTGCGCAGAATGAAAAATAGAAAATTCGAAACCTCATAGTTGAAAATAGGAAGTTGAAGCCCTTTTCAATATTTTGGTAGAAATATTATTTTGATGCTTGTGGATTTTTGAATAGATGTTTGGCATATGAATATCGAAGTTTAGGGGGTATTTGGAAACTTGATGTAAATAGTAAATATTAGAATTGTCTTATTCAAATAGAAATTAATTAAATCATTTAAGAAACAGTCTTAAGATAAAATTATGTTATTTTGGAACTTAGAATTTAAGAAATCTATGAGTTAGATTTATTATCTTGAAGATGAATACTTTTCCATGAAATGAATAATTTGTTTTAAAAGAGTAGTTTAGAGATTTTTATGTGATAAATTAGTAATTTAGAGCTTAGTTCAACTTTTATATGTAGAAATCTTATTTTAAGTAGAATGAAATTTATTGAACATGAGTGAATTATTTTTGGAGTCCAAATTTAAGTTTTAGTGTTTTTTTTTTAAATTATTAGTTCTAATCTAAATAAATTTATTTAGAAGTGAATAAATCGTAGAAGCTTGGAAATTAATTAGTAAAGTTTTCAATTTCAGGTTAAGAAATTTGGAGGACTTACAAATTGTCTTAATTTGAATATTATAGAATTTTGGAATAATCCTGAATTAGTTGAAATTAATATTTAGATTTTATAATTATTTTAGAAATTGTTTAAGCTTAAGAATATTTTGGATGAGATTGAATATGAGTTAGGAACTAAGAAAATTTTTATTAATTGTTGAATTTCAGATTTTGCAATTTTAGAGTATCAAGTAGCTCGAAAAAAAGTAAGGTAGCCCTGAAGATCTGCAGAATTAGGTAGACATGATTTCATTGCTCATACGTATTATATGGATTTAAAATTTAAAACATATGTTTGAATAGTTTTAGGTTATTAGAATTTTATTATGAAATTGATTGAAATTGTTTGGTGTGTTTGGATGATAGCGTGATGAATGATGAATTATTTAAATTTACGCATAATTATTTCATGATATGTATAAATAGAAGAAATGCATTATATAACATTAATTATTCATTTAGCTACCATGTAAATTGCATTTTATAACATTTGTTATTTATTTAAACTGCTACTGAATTGCATGCATAATTTAATTAAATTTTCTATTGGATTGTGAAATGCTTGAGTATGATTGAACTTGTTTGTAAAACTAAAAAAAAAAAAAGATGAAGGATTATTAAGAATCCATGTAGCGGTGCAATCAACAAGCCTAAAGCAGATTGAGGTGGCATCTCCTATATATCATTGCTTGAGATCGACGAGTTACAAGGCGGATCGTAGGTATTCTCAACCCTAAGCTATTTGAGACAACTAGAAGTCCTTAAGAGATGGTACTACGTGGTAATAAGTATAATCCCTTGGATTGTGTTCTTGATAGGTGATCGGCCTTAGGCATTACCTAAGATTTGTTTTTGACTCAGATCACAGGGAATACTGAGAGTCACCTGAACACTCTTCCAATCTTAGATTACAACTAAAACAAATGAATGTTTGAAAGACTTAATGTGTGAAAGTGTTTGTATTGTTTTAAATTTTGATCTGTATAATGCATGTGATGTAGGAGTGATCCACGGGGCTTTTGAGCTCACTCCCATTTATTTTTTTAGGAACACATGGACATAGTGTGGCGACCGTCTACATCTGAAGACTCTCACTTTTGATTGAAAACCTCATGGGGGAGGTTATCTGAGATAGGAGGATTTGGAGGTTGTATTTTGCTTATTTTTACTAACCGATTTACATGTATTTATTTTGGTTTTGGATTTTAGTCGATCATGTTATTGAACGATATAATATATTTAACATTTACCATTTTAATAGAAGTTTTGAAGTGATTCCGCTGCGTGATTTATGATTCGTAATTTATGATTTATGATTTAATGAGTTCTGATTTTAGTTTATTTTTGTCTAATTGTGGAAATCCAATGAACATATTGGAAAGTTATTTTGATCTTTATTTTATATGAAAGGTGTTTCCCGATATTTATTTAAGAACTCAGGAACTTAAATTTGAAAAAAGAGATTTTGACAGGAAAAATTTTAAGTAGCATTTCGATTCTCAATGGGCGACAACTTGCACGTGAAGCATTTCTGCCAAGGGGGCGCATCTCCATGCTATACCCATAACACATGACGGGAGGTCCAATTGGGAGTTGGGGTGTTATAGCGTATAAGGTGGAAGTGATTTCTAAATTTTACCTTATTATCTTTATTCAAATATTATGTGCATGAATGTTTGCTTAGTTTAGAATTATGTCATGAATATATGCATGCTTTATGATGCATACTTATGTGATGCCATGATCATTGTATGTTCGTTGATATGAATACCATGCTTAGATGTTTACGTGATTATTTACATGTTTTTGTAAATTGTTGTTGATTTGATTAATCACTAAAGAAAGATTAACAAAGACTATCAACCACGTACCAACACGATGACGAATTTTCATCGTGAGTGTTCCAAACTGATATTTTTGAGATGTGAACTAAGGGTTCGGATTTAACCCACTTCATCAATGATAGGTTCGAAGGTCCAAATTTGACTTCATTCCACTAAATATGGAACACTAAGGTGTATTTCCTTTCGGTTCTTAATGTCAACTGAGAACAAACAGTTGGTTGAATCACATAATCTTTTGACCTGTTTGTTATGCATATTCTATTTGATTTGAAATAATGAGTTAAATATTTAGAATGATCCACTGGGCATGTAAGCTCACCCGTCCTCTTCTAACCTTTTAGGGAATTTTTGAACGAATGTTGCATAGTTAGATTCTATTCATGAAATGTTTAAGTCAGACATGTTAGCCCTAATTTCTATTTTATATTAAAGTTCAATTTGATGGAATAAAGCTCAAGGGTCATTGTATTTCATGACTATTTAATTTAATTAATGAAATTGATTTATTTTATCAAATAATTTCATATGTGCTTTATGAAATCCTTCTAAGTGTTTGTCTCATAGAATTGAGATAAAAAAAAATAGAATAAGGTGACATCGCCTACCCACCAGGCGGCTCATGAAAAGATAAAGAGACACCAACAAGCAAGCATGTGACGCAAATGTGCTGGGACAATTTGGATAGGTGGAGGTGGGTTGTTACAAAGGTGGTGTTAGAGCTCAGTCAGTAGATGTATTGGACAAGAGTTAAAAAGAGTTGACTCATCAAGCAAGACCTTTACTTTGAGTTAATTTAGAATGCCCTACTTCCTATTTTCAAATTCAAAATCATTTTGAAAAGTTGTTTTTCAAAATAGTTATATGTTTCAAATTTTTTGTTCGAATATAAAGATTACGATTTGAGCTGATAGTGGGTAAGCCTTGTTTCGAGTAAAGCTAAACATTAAACGGGAGATGGGTTATCCTGTTCTAGAAGGCCAATTGCTGAGCAGGCTTCGGTCTTGCCGCCCGATCTGGAGCTTATCTTACCAACTCATACAAATAGTAAAAGTTGAAGAACACACTTATTTTTTATGAGAAAACTAGGGGGTTGTATTTACTGACAAGGAAAATCACTAAAGTACAAAGATAGAACCAAAGGTGGTATTAGAAAAGGGATATGAGTTATTGGTTCGATGGAAGGACCTTTTAACCAAGTGATTGAGACCCTAGGTTTAGGAAAGAGACCATATGTGGAGATTTGGGTGTTGCCAAGGTTGGCAGAGTGGATCATTAATAAAAACTTCTAAGACATAGGTTCGAGATTGAAAACGTGTGAAAATAGAACACTTGATTGGTCACGACATGAGATCAAGAGGATCATGTATTTTTAGTTTTTGCATGGTATGGGACGCGTAAGAATTTAGGGGTACAGAGAAATCCTAGACTCGAAGAATGACATACCACGTTTGGTGAATGATCAGCTACTCTAGAAAAGCTTGTTCTCTATGTTTAGCTAGTATGGGAAGGTTAAGCATAATGAGGCTTGGGAGAGCTTAATCATCGAGATGTTCACAAAATTGTTGAGGGGGTAGTGAAATCTTTGAGTGGAAGCTTGTGTCATTGGGCAAGGCTGGTATAGGATGCTCGAACTTAGAGGCATGGGTAAAAACTTGAAATTTTGCTATGTTAGTGTGAATTTGTATGATTTACAAATTGGATGATTGATTGAATGCATTTTCTACTTATTTAAATTCATGAAAAAATATATAACATGAACTTCAATTTTGACACCAAAAATCCTATACCACGTAACATAAGAGGGCCTTGAAACCCTAAAATAGAACTTAGAAGAATAAACTGATAGACCACTAAACAAATCGAGAACTTAAAGACATGAATCTAAAGTCATGATAGCATGAACGAAATGAAAACTTGAGAAAACAAATACTAAAACAACTTTTGACTTATAGATAATGGTCGAATCTAAAAGATACACTATCAGAGTTGTTGCATCTAATGCAACTGAACCACAAGAGCAAGGAGCACAGACTAGCGTTGGTGAAACCTAGATTGGGGTTATGCTAACTCCTAAGATGATTACAGAGGTCACTAGAAGGGCTATAGAAGAGATTATGAGGATGCCATAAGCAGTGCCACAATTGCAGATCCAGGAATAGATTCTATTGCAGCAACCGACACCCCTACCCGAGGTCCTAGCTCGTCAGAGGGCACAAGAAGATGTGGAAGATAAGGAACAAAGAGCCATACTAATGGAGTTACAAAAACTCTATCCATTGAAATTTGATGACACGTCCAACAGCATGATAGCTAACCACTTATACCAGGAGCTTAATAAACATCTAGATGTATTGGGGGCGACAACTTCCCGCAGAGTTGCACTGACTACCCATCAAAAGGGACTAGCCAAGAGTTGGTGGCAGATGCTGAAGGCAGATTTGAACACTGACATTAAGCAGATGAGCTGGGAGGATTTCAAGGAAGTGTTCCACGAGAAGTTCTTCCCAGAAGCTACTATAAGGAAGATGCAGTTTGAGTACGTTAGATTGACCCAAAAAATATGACTATAGCAGAACATGAGACCAAGTTTACCAAATTGGCTAATTTTCCCCTAAACTAATAAAAAAAAAAGATGAAGGCCAATAGATTTACAAAGGGTCTCAATATCCAAATGCAAAAAGTAATAATACCAATGGACCTAAAGATGTACATAGACATCATGAAGAGAAGGCACTATTATTAGAGCAATAACTCAACTTCAAATAGAAGTTAAATAATAGAAACATGAAACCAGGTAATAGCCAGGGTGACTAGAAAGTAGGGAATAGAAACAAGAAGTAGACAACCAATCAGAATGGTGGCAACAGAATGCCTCAAACTCAGAACCAGTCCAATCAAACCAAAAAGGAGTGAAGGCAGCTGGCCAAGCAACAAGGGTTATGTTATCATTACAAAGCCAAGTCACGTGACAAAGTTCTGTCCTGCCAAAACTCAAGCTCTTCAACAACAACAACAAAACAATCAGGGAGGACATAATGGTCATCCTCAAATAAGGCAACAGAACAAGAATCAAGGATGAAACCAAAATCGAGGACAAAAGTATGCCTGAGTATTTGCGATTGCTGATATTCCTGCAGACAAAGTCCCTACAGCAGAAGGTACATTCCTATTCTTTAATGTTGATGTAAGATTATTGTTTGATTTGAGTGCTATGAAATTTTTTGTTGCTGAAAAACTAGCAAATAGGTTGCAACTAGTAACAAAAACACTGCCTATCACTTTGAATATATCCACACCCATAGGGACTACTATCACCTCAAAAAGAATGTATAGTTGTAACCTAAGGTTTGGAGATAAACTAACCTCAGTCTACCTCTGTATACTTCTGTTTTATGGATAAGAAGTAATCTTGGGGATGGACTAGCTAAACCAGTATCAGGCTTAAATAGATTGCCCTAAAAGAAGAGTAACCATAACATTACCTTTGGGAGAAACCTATAAAATCAATGGCGATATGCAGAGATTACCTAAAAGTCCGATGATAGCCATGTTGAACTACTTAAAGTAGAAAGATGAACTCAATAAACTCTTACAGGGGGACCCTAAGGAGCAAAGAGGAATCTAAAGCTTAGAAATAGTCTTAGAATTTGAAGATGTATTTTCAGATGACTTACCTGGACTACCACCTACTAGAGAAGTAGAATTCAAGATTGAAGTTCACCCTAGAACCAACCCCATAGCAATACCTCCCTATAGAATGGCATCAGTGGAATTGATCGAGTTAAAGATTC
The DNA here is from genome assembly GCA_030144865.1 of Tinospora cordifolia. Taxonomy (NCBI): domain Eukaryota; kingdom Viridiplantae; phylum Streptophyta; class Magnoliopsida; order Ranunculales; family Menispermaceae; genus Tinospora; species Tinospora cordifolia. Next base: position 3,414 of record JAJIYU010003151.1, on the reverse strand, counting down.
AACTAGATGAGCTCCAAGAAAAGGGATTCATGAGGCCAAGTGAATTGCCATGGGGAATTCCTATGCTATTTGTGAAGAAGAAAGATGGATCCATGAGACTATGTGTTGACTATCGAAAGTTAAATCAGGCGATGGTGAAGAACAAATACTCTTTAATGAAGATAGACGACCTATTGGATCAATTGAGGGGAGCCATTCATTTCTCCAAGATTGACCTTAGGTCAAGATACAACAGTTAAGGATATGATATTCGGATAAACACAAAATAGCTTTTAGGACTTGATATGGACACTTCGAGTTTACGGTGATGCCTTTTGGTTTGACCGTCGCACCAGCAGTATTCATGGATTTGATGAACCCAATGTTTACGCAATACCTTGATCAATTTGAGATGGTATTTGTAGATGACATCATAATATACTCTAAGTCAAAAGACAAACAATTAACACACTTGAGGATTGTGTAGGAGTCCATTAGAAGGAACTGGTTGTATGTCAATTTTAGCAAGTGTGAATTCTAGATGAAAACAGTCAAGTTCCTTGGTTGTGTAGTATCGACTGAAGGTGTCTCTATAGACCTAAATAAGGTGGAAGCTGTCATAGACTAGAAATAACCCAAAACAGTTATGGAGATCAGAACTTTCTTAGGCTTGGGTGGATACTATCGAAGATTCATCTAAGACTTCTCCAATTTAGCCGAATCCATGAGCAAGCAAACTAGAAAGGGAGTCAAGTTCAATTGGGATGAGAAGTGTGAATAATCATTTCAAGAACTTAAAAGAAGTGATTTTGGCCCCCCATCTTAGTTTCTCCTACCCATCGTGTTAAATATGTTCTATATACAGATGCCTCACAGAACAAATTAGGTACTATCTTGATGCAAGAAGGAAAGGTTGTTGCATATGCCTCAAGACAACTTAAGATCTATGACCAAAATTGCCCAACACACGACCTACAGTTAGCAGCCATTGTATTTGCCTTAAAGATTTGGAGGCACTACCTTTATGGTGAAAGGTTTGAACTATTTTCAAATCACAAGAATATGAAGTATATCTACACCTCAAGTAGAGTTGAACCTTAGGCAGCATAGATGGATTAACTTCCTTAGAGACTATGATTTCTAATTACATTACTATCCAGGGAAAGCCAACGTAGTTGCAAATGCCTTGAATAGGAAGTTTAACAAACAATATAAGGAAAAGGGTTCGATGTACCATTTAATTGAAGATTTCAATCTGTGTGTAAATCTAGATGAGAACCAAGCTTATCTGTATAGCATAACTTGCTAGCCCGATCTTCTACATCGGACCAAGGAAGAACAAAGGCAAGATAAGTGGCTTACAAGCTTGATAGAAGGGGTTGAACAAGGCTAACATACTGTCTTCAGGATAGATGTTGAAAATACCCTAAGACTATGAGATAGAATTTGTGTGCCTCAAAATGGACAACATAAGCAAACCATACTAAACGAAACCTATCAAACCAAGTACACGATGTATCCAGGCAGTGACAAGATGTATCAAAACCTTAGAAAGACATATTGGTGGTGAGGAATTAATAGAGATATAGCCAAGAATGTCTCTACATGCCTACCCTATTAACAAGTAAATGCAAAACACAGGAAGCCCACTAGCTCCCAATCCCAACGTAAAAGTGAGATAACATTGTCATAGACTTTGCCAGCGGGTTACCCCAAAATAAAAAAGGAGAAGATACCGTGTGGATAATTGTAGATCAATTCACTAAAATGGCGTGTTTCTTGCCCATAAAATCCACAAATCAAGTCAGTAAGTTAGGAGAACTATATGTAAAAGAGATAGTAAGACTCTTCGGTGTACCTAAGACTAGGGGTGAAACTCGGGTAGGTTTGAGTTGGGTGACGAACCCAAAATCACCCAACCACAACTAGCTGATACGGTGTCCCAACCAGACCGACTTGAGGTTAGGTGGGTTGAGAACTTTAGAGAAGAGGGGCTGAAACCTGAAACTAGGGAAAATGGAGAAATGAATAGGGACGATGTAGAAACTGTGAATGGATAGGATTCATCTGAAGGATTGAATGACAACGACAACATAGAGAAGGAACGTAGAGGAATCGAACGCCAACAATTGTCCTGGATCTTGGTGGTGGAAGATAAGACAAATTCGATGAAGACGATGACAAAGATTAAGGCGATGCAGAGATTGTGATGGCTAGGATTTATTAAGAGAGACCAAATGGCAACAGAGAAAGAGAAAAGGGAGAAGAAGAGGGTCCAAATGCAGAGAAGGAAGAAAAAGAAGAGAAAGAAAAAAAGGGAGAAGAAGCGAAATCGGTTTGGGGTATGCTACAAAAATCACAGGCAATGATTTACAAAAGATGGGCAAACTAAAAAACAAAAAAAAACTTGAATTTTATTCTTCATTCATGGGTCAAGTCGGGTTCGACTCAACTTTTTGGGGGTTGGACCCGACCCAAAATGGTCAAGTTTGGTATCAGGTCGAGCCAGTCATGTGGCTTACACCCCTACCTAAGACAATAGTGTTAGATAGTGACCTTTGATTCATTTCTCAGTTCTAGCAGATTACATTGAAGTAGTTGGGCACCAAGCATACCATGAGCACTGCTTTCCGTCCACAAACTGACAGACTATCTGAGAGAGTCATTAAGACACTAGATGATATGTTAAGGTCTTGTATTCTTGATTTTAAAGGCAACTGGAGCAAATATCTACACCTAACGAAGTTCCCCTATAACAATAGTTGTTAGGCAAACATAAAGATGGCACCTATGAAGCTCTCTATAGAAGGCCCTACAGATCACCAACCTAGTAGGCAGAACTTGAAGACCATGTGCTTATAAGACCGAACCTAGTAGAAGAAATGAATAACCAAGTCAAACAAGTCCAGAAGAGGTTCGCTACAACACAAAGTAGATAGAAGAGTTATGCAGATAAGAGAATGAGACCTTTGGGATTTCAAACGGGAGATAAAGTGTTCTTAAGGATTAGCCCCCAGAAAGGAATCAAACGATTCATTGGTCCATTTGAGATATTTACAAGAATCAGTGAATATGCCTATGAACTCGACTTATCAAACTGAATGTCCTCAGTAAACAATGTGTTTCACGTATCAAGAATCAGTGAATATATGAGCAAGATCCCTCTCACGTTGTTGTTACCCCGATTCATTGGTCCATTTGAGATATTTACAAGAATCAGTGAATATGCCTATGAACTCGACTTATCAAACTGAATGTCCTCAGTAAACAATGTGTTTCACGTATCAATGTTGAGAAAATATGAGCAAGATCCCTCTCACGTTGTTGTTAGTTGCATAGCAAACTAACATTAGAATAGGTAAAATGTTGCATTTTAGAAGAAATAAAGGAGAATAGAAGTAAAAATTGCATAATTAGCAATAATTGCATGTAGTT